>CM045745.1:34110281-34122781 GCA_024760905.1 Plotosus lineatus | reverse complement strand
GGCTTGAACTGTGGGAGAAAACCAGAGTACCCAGAGAAGATCCATGCAAGCACAGGTAGAATATGCAAATTCCACAGTGAAACACTGCTGCCCATCCTGGGACTTAAACCCAGGATCACCTCATTGTGAACTGACCCCTAAGCCACTGTGCTACTCCATCATTGTTCCTTCTGCAAATAGTTTGACATAAAAATAAAAAATAACAGGACCAATGACATTATACAATTAATATAATATAATAGTATCATGATACATCAATATGACATAAAAAATTGAACACTAACATTTCACCCATTTAGATAAGTCACTAAAACTGAATGAATGCAGCTGATTAGACTTTAGATAATTAAAACATAACGATAGTATTTTATACACAGTAAAGACACTGTAAGGGACAAACAAACAAACTGGCTTAGACTGAGCTATGTAATACTCTTCTTCTTCTTTTCCTTTCAGCTGTTCCCTTCAGGGGTCGCCACAGCGAATCATATGCCTCCATCTCACCCTATCCTCTGCATCTTCTTCTCTTACACCCACTGCCTTCATGTCTTCCTTCACCACGTCCATGAATCATCTCTTTGGTCTTCCTCTAGGCCTTCTGCCTAGCAGTTCCAACCTCAGCATCCTACTACCAATATACTCACTATCCCTCCTCTGTACATGTCCAAACCAGCTCATTTCTGATCCTATCCATCCTCGTAACTCCCAAAGAGAACCTCAACATTTTCATCTCTGCTACCTCCAGCTCGGCCTCCTGTCTTTTCCCCAGGGCCACTGTTTCTAAACCATACAACATCACTGGCCTCATCACCGTCTTGTACACTTTTCCTTTCATTCTTGCCGATACCCTCCTATCACACATCACACCGGACACTTTTCTCCAACCATTCCAACCAGCTTGCACACGCTTCTTCACCTCTTTTCCACACTCTCCATTGCTCTGGATTGTTGAGCCCAAGTACTTAAAATCCTCCACCTTCCTTATATCGGCTCCCTGTAACCTCACCGTTCCTGTTGGATCCTTGTCATTCATACACATGTATTCTGTCTTGCTGAGGTTAACCTTCATTCCCCTCCTTTCCAGGGCATACCTCCACCTCTCTAGATTTTTCTCACTTGTTCTCTGCTCTCACTGCAGATCACAATGTCATCTGCAAACATCATAGTCCATGGAGATTCTTGTCTAACCTCGTCTGTCAGCCTGTCCATCACCATAGCAAACAAGAAAGGGCTGAGAGCCGACCCTTGATGCAGTCCTACCTCCACCTTGAACTCTTCTGTCACACCGTCAGCACATCTCCCCACTGTCTTACATCTCTCATACATGTCCTGCACCACTCTAACATACTTCTCTGCCACTCCAGAATTCCTCATGCAATACCACAGTTCCTCTTTCTGCACCCTGTCATTTGCTTTCTCCAGATCCACAAAGGCACAATGCAGCTCCGTCTGACCTTCTCTGTACTTCTCTATTAACATCCTCAAAGCAAACACTGCATCCGTGGTGCTGTTTCTTGGCATGAAGCCAAACTGTTATTCACAAATGCTGACCCCTGCCCTTAGTCTAGCTTCCACTATTCTTTCCCATAACTTCATCGTATGGCTCATCAACTTTATCCCTCTGTCGTTGCCACAACGCTGCACGTCTCCCTTGTTCTTAAAAATGTTCATTTGTTTTACGCCAGATGCCCTTCCTGACGCAACCCTCTGCATTTATCCGGTCTTGGGACTGACGGGAGGGAGAGACACTGGCTTGTGCCCCTTCCTCACGGCTGCATTGAGCTCCTATTCCAGCCAATCAGCCACAAGATGGCCTTGTGTAAAAACATGTTCTGATTGGCTGGAACAAAGATGGAGGGGCGTTTGTCCCTGTCAGTTCATGAAATTAGTCGGCGGAGCTTATGAGGAGCACTAAAGGGAGGTGTGTATTTATTTGGCTGCCCAGTTCAAATGCTAATAACAGACCTCATTCATGAACCGTTCTCACAAACAAATTTTTGTTCTTATGTCCTAATTATGCGTCTTTTCTGCCATTGATCATTTTCTTATCTGTGTTTTTTTCTTGGTCATGAACACGGGGGGGGGAGGCACTCTTATGCATGTATCGGTGAAGTAATGTTGAGAAATCGCTCATACTGCCCCTAAATTTCACTTAAAATTTTCCCAATTCATAATATGATAGACTAAAATGTATTTTTTTTTTTCATATTTTTTTCAGTCTTCACCAATGGATCACCTCCATGTACATTTTATGGAAATTCGGGGGAGTTCACATATGCAAATTTGAGCAACTGGCAGGCAACACAAGGTTTTTTTTTAAGAATTTTATTAAGAATCAATTACTCATCATAACTAAAATATTCGAGTCGAAAAAAGAAAAACTATTTATTTCATGCAGCCCTATGATTTGCTGTAAGGCTATGTGTAAACCTACATTTCATGATGCGTTTCATCTTTGAATATCAGAATTCCTACATGAATTTTAGTGTATCCAAGAAATAAAGAGTGAAAGTCTTACTTAAAAATTCTTGTTTCCTGAAAAGTCTGAATGCTCCTGACAGCTGTGCAAGGAAAAGAAAGCAAGGAACATCAAATCCAGGTATGGAAAGAACTTTGTATGCAAGAGTTTGTACTATACAGGGCTGACAACAGCAAAATATATTTTCAGCTGAACTTTAGGGGGTCCTGGGGGCGGGGTCCTGGGCGGAGCCTGTTTGCTATCTACAGTTGGTCAACATTATCATCTAATGCATAGACTAATTGGAATATAATTATTTGTAAACATATATGTATTTGCAATATAATATATACACAGAATTGAGAAATAGGTCAACCATGACTCTGTTTTGTGTTGTATAAATGAAAGATGAAAAAAAAAAAATACACCTTTATTTCCTGTTAACCACTTTATAAATTATTGAAACATTTTCAACTCACCGTCCTAGCCTGATAGTTATTAATTAATGTTGAGATACTACTCGGGTAAATAACAACAACACTGTATTAATTTATCGGACAACCATCACCAATGTATTGAGTATTTTCAAATTGAACACAAATTGCTTACGTTTGGCTGCAAATTAAAAAAAAAAAAAAAATGAATAAAATGAAAATAAAGTTCCCATACATTTTAAACTGTTACTATCAACAATGCGAGTAAGTTAATCACACAATGATTTCACCAGTACAGATTACTTTTATTAAGTTACATTTCAATGGGATTTCACGTAATCTAAAATAAATAAATACTGAATTTAGTGCTGTGATTACCTCTGACTGTCTGTTGGCCATAAGGGGGCAGTGGTGGGTTAGTGGTATAGAGCGCTGGATCGCTGATCCTAAGGTTGGGGGTTTGAGTCCCACTCTCCAACAAGCTACTCACGTCCACACCTATGGGCAGCTTGGAAGAGCTAATTGGTCTAATCTGCATGTCTTTTGTCAGATGGAGGAAACTAGAATAACCAGAGGAACCCACAGAAGCACAGGGTGAAGATGCAAACTCCACACAGAAAGGTCCAGGCCTGAGATTCAAATCCAGGACCCTCCTTACTGTGAGGCAGCTGTGCTAACCACTGCACCTCCGCGGTGCCTGAGAGACATGTATTGTTCTCTCATGTAATATTTGTATCTTCTTCTTCTTCTTCTTTTCTTTCGGCTTTTTCCCTTTCTCGGAAGTTGCCACATCGAATCATCTGATTCATACATTTTGATTTGGCATAGGTTTTTACGTCGGATCCCCTTCCTGTCACAACCCTTTAGCAAGGGACAGAAACACGCTGACGGCTTTGCATCATAGGTTGAGTAAAATATTTATCATAAACCTCATAAATAGTCCTAAACCTCCTGAGATAATGTTCTGTGGGCTGATGATTTTGAAACACATGATTCCTGTTACAGTGAAAACGAAGTTAATTCAGCTTAGGGCAGTAAGAAAATTATACCCACTGTGAAAGATGATGGTGATGGTGAGATGTTGATGGCAGAGAGCTACTTTTCTCCTTCAGGGTCTGGACAGCAAAATATGAATTCAACTCTGCATCTAAAAATACTGAAGGAGAATATTTGACCATCAGTCTGTGATCTGGAGCTCAAGCGCAGGAGGGTTATGTAGTAGGACACTAAACAGAAGAATACAACAAGGTCCAGCTTTGTGTGGCTGAAAAAAAATAAAAGGGCTTTATGGCCCAAATCATTTATGATCTGTTGTTGTGATGCTCATATGTGATTTGCATTTGAGGTGAGATAAGGGTTTACGACAAGGAGTTGAGTGCTGCTTCAATGAAAAATATGTGTTTGAGGCCTTAGAGTCGTCCTTTTGATCCTCCTGTGATAAAGGTATAGATATTTTGTCTAAACATCCAATATGAATAAAGGGTTTAGTGTGATTTAGTGATGTGGGGACTGAAGATACATTTTTAAATACAGTGGTACTTTGACTTACGAGTGTCTTTAATAATGAATTTTCCATGACACGAGCTTCAATCCCACCAAAAATCTGCCTTATCCAACAAGTAAAATTTTGATTCATGAGCTCTGCTGGGGAAATGGCTTTTCTGGGCCAATAGCCTCGTATTTTTCCACGTGTATTCCTCCGCGCACCGAGAACTCCCTGTGCAGTGCTTCTCAATTATTTTCTATGACACCCCCTATAGGAAGAAAAAAAAACATTTCTTGCCCCCACCCAGCTCCCTGCACTTTCATATCGTTTGCTTGTTGCTTTTTCCCTACACCATAGGGAACACAGTGTGAGTGCCACTGCCAACTACTCGGGTGGAAGCACAATTACACTTAATCCGAGTACAGTATGCCAAAAAGCATGTTCCCTTGGGTTATACGCTCCCCCTCTGGCATCACACCATGCCCCCAAGGGGGCTACGACCCACTATTTGAGAAGCACTGGCCTTGTGGGAGCTCACCACGGGCCTTTCCTCACAGGCATTCGTAGCATGCACATGCTCAACATTCTCCTCTTCCTCCTCCTCTTCCTCTGTTAAGCACCACCTCCTGCCTGCCCACATGACATCCTTGCTGCAGTTGATGATCGTAAGGGTTAATTGACTTATCGTTTATTCTTGTTTTATTATTATTTATTATTAATTATTATTGTTAATGTACATGTATTATTATTGTTGTTAAATATGTATTGTTTTTACATGTTTATCTTTAAACGTGCGAATCAAAATGATTCGCTGTGGCGACTCCCGAGTAAAAGGGAAAAAGCCGAAAGGAAGACAATCTTTAATATATTATGTCATATATCCGTGTTGGTGTCAGGTTATATGAGTTTGGGAGGGGGTTGGAACGGATTACTTGGTTTTGTATTATTTATTATGGGAATAATTGTTTCATCTAATGAACGTTTTGGCTTACGAGCTTGCCCTGGGAATGGAATAAATTTGTAAGTCAAGGTACCGCTGTACATTTCAACACCAAGAAATTTTCTTTTTTTTTTCTTCTTTTCTTGTTGTCATGTCAATGGTTGCCTCAATGATTCATCCTTCCCCAGCTTTCTCTCACTAATCTTCAAGCTTCCCCAGCTTTTTGTCTCACTCCCCATAACACCATTCTTCTTCTCCTTGGCCCAGCAGTAGCCCAAATCCCAACGGTGCTCCACATCACCAGTAGTGGTCATTGTTGTCCCAGGCTTCGACCGGTCTGGTATGAGTATTCTGTTTTGAATCTGCATGTTTAATATGGTATGTTTTACACCAGATGCCCCTCCTGATGCAGCCCAACTACTTCTTGTGTACAGTACATTGATACTGAATATTATTTAAAAGACATATTTTGTACTCTCGTGTTCAGTTTATTTACACAGAGGTGAACAGGTTGGTCAATAAATAAGAGACTTAGTGATTATAACTTTTTCACATTTACTGCATTTCCTGCTGACCTGTGTGTTCGAGTTAATTTGCATTTTGTTCTTCGGAACTTTATGGAAAGCAGCACAGAAATAAATAACAAGAGATGCCAAACAGACCCAAACACACACACAAACACACACAACTGAGATATATATATAGATATATATAAACATAAGGTCAGGTTGGTCCTGCCACAGGTATCATGCTATCCTGTGCTATCTGCCACATGCAGAGAAGGAACACTCTCAAAAACCTCTGCTGCCTTGCGGCTAATATGTCTTTAAGAGAAAAGACTTCAGAAGTGAACCTCAAGAAAAAATCTGGAGCTGGAATCCCATAGGCAGTTAGTTGTTGTAGTCAATCTTTTTCTGCCAACTCCTGTGAAGTCAATGGCCCTGGACCTTACCAACCCTGCCGCTCTGTCCGGACCAGTCATTGCCATGGAGAGGGAGGTCCTGCTAACTGGGCAAGAACTGGTCTTCCATATCCCTCTGCTCTGGCCTGTGCCCTGGAGAGGACACTCCAGCTTTGCCTCACAGCGTCGAACCAACACTGACAGCGGCCGTTACCGGTTATAAGCCACAATGCTTGATTGGCGTCGAACGTGGCACCAGGGGTTGCTTTCGTCGGTGGGAGGGATCTTCGGATCTCACTGGAAAGTTACCGCCTGCCTAAGCAGGGCAGCCCCTGGTCAATAAGGTGCTGTCTCGCCACGGTCTGTCTTCCTCATTGGGCGCATGGAGATCAGGTAACAACCGACAAGCAGACTGCAAACCTGCACCAAGCAAGAGAATAAGAACGAGCAAAAGCAAGAGACCAGCTTTTTAACTGGGAAGCTGGAACGTCCGCACCATGACCACCGGACGTGATGATCTCCAGAACATAAGTGATGCAAGAAAGACTTATCAACGATGAGCTTCTGCGATTGAAGATAGACATCGCCGCCCTACAGGAGACTCGTCGAGCAGACTCGGGAAAAGGACTACACCTTTTTCTGGAAAAGAAAGAGTGCTGAGCATCGCAGAGAATACGGGGTTGGCTTTGAGTCAGGAACACCTTGTTGAAGATGGATGAAACCGGCGACAAGGGATGTGAACGACTGCTGACTCTCTGCTTCTACATCTCGGATGGTCCAATCTCCCTCATCAGCGCCTGTGCTCCTACTCTGACATCAACACCTGAAAAATTCTACTCCACTTTGAATATTGTCATCAAGAACATCCCCAACAACAAACAACTCGTCCTTTTGAGAACCTTGAATGTCCGCACTATGATCACCGGACGTGATGATCTCCAGAACATTAGTGATGCAAGAAAGACCGCCGTTATCAAGGATGATCTGCGATTGAAGATAGGCATCGTCGCCCTACAGGAGACTCGTCTAGCGGACTCAGGAAGGATGAAAGAAAAGGACTACACCTTTTTATGGAAAAGAAAGAGTGCTGAGCGAAAAGACCCTTCAGACAGTAAGAGCAGCTTGGAACAAGGTCCAACAGATAGCAAGGAAATATGCCAATAAGTATTGGCAAGAGCTTAGTCGCGACATCCAGACTGCAGCGGACACAGGTAACATCAGAGGCATGTACAATGGCATCACGAACGCTCTTGGACCAACAAAGAACAAAACAGCACCCCTCAAATCTATCAGTGGGGAAGTGATCACCGACAAGGGGAAACAAATGGAGCGATGGGTAGAGCACTACTCAAAGCTTTGCTCCAGAGAGAACAGTGTTGTTGACTTGGCATTGGATGCCATCAAACCTCTACCTATAATGGAGAAGTTAGACGCCCAACCAACACTGAAAGAACTCAGCAAAGCTATCAACAGCTTGGCCTGTGGCAAAGCCCCTGGAACAGATGGCATCCCTCCTGATCTCATCAAGCGCTGCAAGTCTGCCCTCCTGCAGCCACTGTACGACACCCTTTGCCAGTGCTGGCATGAAGGCAGCATTCCTCAAGACATGAAAGATGCCAAAATCATCACCCTGTATAAGAACAAAGGGGACAGAAGTGACTGTAACGACTATAGAGGCATCTCTCTCTTGAGAATTGTGGGCAAAGTGTACGCTCGTGCAACTCCTGCAACTGGCTGAATGTATCTATCCTGAATCTCAATGTGGTTTCCGCACAGAACGCTCAACAGTGGACATGATTTCCTCCATTCGCCAACTCCAGGTAAACAGAAACTCCTCTACATTGCCTTCATTGATCAAACCAAGGCATTTGACCTGGTTAGCTGGGATGGGCTGTTCATGATGACATGATTAGAACGTTCCATGATGACATGAAGGCAACCATTCAGTACGAGCATATCAGAACCTTTCAACATCAAGAGCAGCGTAAAGCAAGGCTGCATCCTTGCCCTGACACTCTTTGGCATCTTCTTCTCCCTCCTTCTTAAACATGCCTTTGGGACCTTGACCAAAGGAGTGTACATGCATACAAGATCAGATGGCAAGCTGTATAACATTGCAAGACTCGGAGCAAAGACCATAAGAGACATGCTCTTTGCAGACGATGCAGCCGTCACTGCACACACAGAATGTGACCTCCAGCAACCGATAAACCGAATCTCGCATGCTTGCCATGACTTTGGGCTGCTCATCAGTTTAAAAAAGACCAACGTGCTGGGTCAAGATGTGGATACACCACCTGTCATCACCATTAACAACTACCAACTGGAAGTGGTCCATGTTAAACAAACGTATCGGCAAGGCTGCAATGACGCTGGGGAGATTAATGTTTGAGAGAATCCCAAGCTGACTACCAAAACCAAAATGGCTGTCTATATTGCCTGCGTCGTCAGCACCCTGCTATACGGGAGCGAGGCATGGACAACCTACAGCAAGCAAGAGCGGAAGCTAAATAGTTTACACCTGCGAAGCCTCCGCCAAATCCTCGGCATCAGATGGAGAGACAAGATGCCCAACACCAAGGTCCTGAACTGCGCCGGTCTCCCTACCATGTACACACTACTCAGACAGCACAGCATGCGCTGGATTGGTCATGTGCGCCGCATGGAGGATGGCAGAATACCTAAGGACATCCTCTATGGAGAAGTTGCCATTGGCAAATGACCCTGTGGCCGCCCACAGCTGAGGTACAAGGACGTGTGCAAACAAGACATGAAAGCCTTGGAAATCGACCCCTAGAGCTGGGAGGACATTGCTGCAGAATGCAGCAGCTGGCGCTGCCTCCACCTAAAGCAACTGAAGGAAGGTGAAGAGAAAATCACCAATGAAGCCATCAAAAAATAGGCCATGCGAAAAGAGAGAAAAACTGACTCCGCCGCATCTATTCACATCTGCTCCTCATATGGCATTCTTGCATCGGCCTCATAAGCCACAGGCGGCATTGTTAAGACCGAAGTACTACAAACTGACAGTGAAAAGGCACAATTTCCATGGTTGATTCCGACCGAAGGAGGCCTACCTCTACTACTAGACACACACACACACACACACATATACCGGAGCACTTTAACTCCGCTAATTTTTAATTTCATAATTAAATCCTCAGACATGTTTCTGAATTAAACAATTATTATTCATTGTGTTTTTCATGAAAATATTAGGAGGACTCTTATCGAATTAAGAAACATTTTTTGTTTCTCAATACCAGTTTAAGAATTTAAATAATCTTATCGAAATATTTAAATACAGGGCTATATAGCGGCAGATCCATCAGAGTGCCCGTGCTTCGCTCCTGTCCACTGACAAATGTGCCTAGAGTGGTACACGAACACCAGAGCAGTGTAGGAAAATGGACTGGTCTCATCAATCATGCTGTCTTTTTTATCATGTAGACAGGCTTGTGTGTGTGTGTGTGTGTGTGTGTGCGTGCGTTTGTCTCTTTCAGTTGGGTGTGTGTGTGTCTTTTTTGTTATTTTTTTATTGCTGGGTTCATTATTTCGCTTTAATGGCAGCAGTGGTGGTCTAGTGGTAGGACGCAGGGTCGCTGATCCTAAGATTGGGGTTTCGAGTCCCCACAAGGTTGTCACTGTCCCCCCAGTGCAGCTAACTGGGTTATCAAAAGCGGGCCATGTCTCTCACTGTCTATGGTGAGAGGCATGTAAAAGAACCATTGCTGACTTTCGTAAAGAGTAGCTGCAAAGCCGGCAGCGTGTTTCTGTCCCTTGCTAAAACGGTTGTGACAGGAAGGGCATCCAACATAAAACCTCTGCCAAATCAAACGTGCGAATCAGATGATTCGCTGTGGTGACCCCTGAATAAAGGGAAAAATCCGAAAGGAAAAGAAGATTATTTCACTTTAATTCCAATTAAAATCTTTTTTGTAACTGAATGCAAGAGTAATTTTTTACAAAATGTAACTTTTAACACATTCAGAGCTGATTTTAAATAAAAGACACCAGGAGGATTTACAGGGTTTTGTGTGAGAAGTCTTTATTTGCATGTTGTCATGAACAAACAAAGAAATATTCAAAAGCTCATTCAGTGTCCCAGAGAAGACAAAACACAGCAGACGCCAGACAGACACAGACAAAGACAAAGACAGACAGACAGACAGACAGACAGACACACACACACACACACACACACACCTGAAAGAGCACCTTTACCCAAACTAACAGGTAAGAAATACATTTACAAACTCTATCAATTTGATTTCTTTTTCATTTCCGGTAAATAATTTGGTTTTAATAACACGCAGGATCTCAGTGTCTATACACACCGTTAATCTCTCACCAGATACCCAGGGAATCTTTCTGAGTGGCTTTTAGATGATTTTATTATTATTAGCTGCTATATGACCCCCACCCCCACCCCCCAGTGCACTATCTGGGTTAGCAAAGGCTGGCCATGATTCTCACTGTCTGTGGTGTGAGGTTCACGTCAAAGAACTATTGCTGAGTTTCGTAAAGAGGAGCTGCATAGCCGTCAGCATGTTTCTGCCCTGCGATGGCCTGGGAGCTGTCCAGGATGTACTCTGCCCTCACCTAGAGTTGGTCGAGATGGGCACCAACTTTCCCTAGATGCGAATTAGAATTAATTGGTTCAGA
The DNA here is from genome assembly GCA_024760905.1 of Plotosus lineatus. Classification (NCBI taxonomy): domain Eukaryota; kingdom Metazoa; phylum Chordata; class Actinopteri; order Siluriformes; family Plotosidae; genus Plotosus; species Plotosus lineatus. Next base: position 34,111,897 of record CM045745.1, on the reverse strand, counting down.
AACTGAATGAATGAATAATGTCTGTAATATGTGAGCCACTCCATGGAAAGTAGGCTCTTGCATCTAAATATGAAAAATGAGATTTTTACATAGTCAGATAGAGGAGGCCCTCTCTCTCTCTCTCTCTCTCTCTGCTGACGGTCGCGTAGCGACAATGTCTGTTTTCATTCATCATTTAACCACTCTTCTCCACTCCGCTCTCTGGTGCGACAACTCAACCCAGTCTTCTCTTCTGATATTTCTGGACTTCAAATTCCTCTTGATGACATCTTTGAAACGTAGTCGAGGTCGGCCTTTACTTCTGTGACCAGTAAGTAGGCAATTGAGGGAACAGGATCTGTTTTGGTAGTCTATCAGCTAGCATCTGCATGACATGTCCTGCCCAGCGAAGGATTTTCCTTATTAGAAGATTTTCCATCGATGGCAGTCCCATTCTCTCCAGAATTACTCTGTCTGTGATCTTATCCTTCCAGGTGATTTTCATAATAGAACGATGGTGTTGCATTATGAAGGCATGAAGTTTTTCCACGTGACTCCGATACACTGTCCAGGACTCCGCTCCATGCAGAAGAGTAGATGTAACGATTGCTCTGTAGATTTTGCCTTTTACCCTTAATGACACATGGTGGTTGTTCCAGAGTCGCTGCTTAAGCCTGCCAAAGGACGCACTAGACTTAGCCATTCGTTTCTGTAACTCTGCGTCGATTCGTCCATCCTTCGATGGTGTATTACCAAGATATGTAAATTCTGGGACGGAGTTCAGTTTGTTTCCATCAATCACGATGTCTATTTCTGGATTTCTTGTAGAATCTGGTTGGAACAGTACTTCAGTCTTCTTGATGTTAAGCTTTAGTCCAAACTTCTTGGATGCATCGGAGAAAGTGTTCACTATACTTTGGATATCTTCTGCAGAGTGGGCAAGAAGTGGGCAAATGGTGTCATCACTGTCCGCACACTGTCGTCTGCATTTAGCAAATCTCTCATAACATGAAGGGTGGATTTTGTCCTTGCTCTAAAATGGGCTACATTGAACAGGTCGGCATCTTGTCTTGACTGCATGTACACACCTTCATCCGTGTTTGAAAAAGCTTCTTCTAACATTGCTGACAAGAAGATGGAAAAGAGAGTAGGAGCCAGGACACACCCTTGCTTCAGACCGTTTGTCACTCTGAATGTACCTGAGGATTCCGTGCCATCATTGACGTGCGCCTCCATTCCTGTATGTAAGGCTTCTATCATTTTGATGAATCTTTCGGGACATCCGTACATTCTCAATATTTGCCAGAGACCGGTCCTTCCAACAGTATCAAAAGCCTTTGTAAAGTCGACAAAGACTATATACAGAGGTTGATCTTGTTCGATGCACTTTTCTTGAAGTTGTCTGAGACAGAAGATCATGTCTATTGTGCTCCGATTTGATCCGAATCCACACTGCATCTCTGGAACAATATCCGGTGTGATGTGGATGGTTAGTCTGTTTAAAAGGATCCTCGCAAAAATTTTTCCAGCTATGGACAGGAGAGAAATTCCTCTGTAATTACCACAGTCGGTTCGGTCTCCTTTCTTGTAGATGGTGATCATGCTAAAATGCTTGAGGAACAGTGCCTTCCATCAAG
>CM045745.1:34070281-34105281 GCA_024760905.1 Plotosus lineatus | reverse complement strand
GGAAAACGTGGTATTTTTGGTGTAATAAGAAGAAGAAGAGAGAAAAATACTGAAATTACAAAAAATATGAAACTCTAAGAAACTCTCAAAGTGTGAAGATTCTTCTGTAATCACCTGGACAGAGAGGATGGTTTCACCACCCCTCGAAACAGATCTGTTGTGAAAAATTAAGTTTCAATAGAAAGTCTTTGTCCTGTCTTTTTATTTTTACTTTTTATATAGATACTAGTCCTTCTCAAAAAATTAACATATTGTGATAAAGTTGATTCTTTTCTGTAATGTATTGATAAAAATTAAACTTTCATATATTTTAGATTTATTGCACACCAACTGAAATATTTCAGGTCTTTTATTGTTTTAATACTGATGATTTTGGCATACAGCTCATGAAAACCCAAAATTCCTCTCTCAAAAATTAGCATATTTCATCCGACCAATAAAAAGTGTTTTTAATACAAAAAAAGTCAACCTTCAAATAATTATGTTCAGTTCTGCACTCAATACTTGGTCAGGAATCCTTTTGCAGAAATGACTACTTCAATGCGGCGTGGCATGGAGCCAATCAGTCTGTGGCGCTGCTGAGGTGTTACGGAGGCCCAGGATGCTTCGATAGCGGCCTTAAGCTCATCCACAGTGTTGGGTCTGGTGTCTCTCAACTTTCTCTTCACAATATCCCACAGATTCTCTATGGGCTTCAGGTCAGGAGAGTTGGCAGGCCAATTGAGCACAGTAATACCATGGTCAGTAAACCATTTAGCAGTGGTTTTGGCACTGTGAGCAGGTGCCAGGTCGTGATGAAAAATGAAATCTTCATCTCCATAAAGCTTTTCAGCAGATGGAAGCATGAAGTGCTCCAAAATCTCCTGATCGCGAGCTGCATTGACCCTGCCCTTGATAAAACAGTGGACCAACACCAGCAGCTGACATGGCACCCCAGACCATCACTGACTGTGGGTACTTGACACTGGACTTCAGGCATTTTGGCATTTCCTTCTCCCCAGACTCTGGCACCTTGATTTCCGAATGACATGCAAAATTTGCTTCCATCCAAAAGTACTTTCTTCTGCCACTGTTTCTGGTTCAAAAGTGGCTTGACCTGGGGAATGTGGCACCTGTAGCCCAGTCCACTGCTTTCAAAGGCCCCCCAAGGTCTGGAATCGGCCCTTCTCCACAATCTTCTTTAGGGTCTGGTCACCTCTTCTGGTTGTGCAGCGTTTTCTGCCACACTTTTTCCTGCGCACAGACGTCCCACTGAGGTGGCTTGATGCAGCACTCTGGGAACAGCCTATTCGCTCAGAGATTTCTTTCTGTGTCTTACCCTCTTGCTTGAGGGTGTCAATGATGGCCTTCTGGACAGCAGTCAGGTCGGCAGTCTTACCCATGATTGTGGTTTTGAGTAATGAACCAGGCTGGGAGTTTTTAAAAGCCTCAGGAATCTTTTGCAGGTGTTTAGAGTTAATTGGTTGATTCAGATGATTAGGTTAATAGCTCATTTAGACTACCTGAACATGATATGCTAATTTTTTGAGATAGGAATTTTGGGTTTTCATGAGCTGTATGCCAAAATCATCAGTATTAAAACAATAAAAGACCTGAAATATTTCAGTTGGTGTACAATGAATCTAAAATACAGTAGGCCCTTGACTATACATGGTGTGGCACTCAGTTTGAGTATTCACGGACTGCCGAGCAGCTCGCGCTTGATTCAAATTAAGCCAATGGCTGTCCTCCTTCCTTCTGATTGGTTGAGGTGATGTAACGCCCCTTTTTCCTCATTTGTGCACAAGTTGGTAAGGAGCCTTTTTTAGTGTATTTTAATTACCAGTTAAGTTCTGTGATCCCACCAAACACCTGCTTCAGCACCAGAAAAAGGTAATGAAGTTTGATGTCTCTTCTGAAGAAATAAGACTTTCTCCAGAAGAAACGACAGTTTCCTCTGAAGTCATGTCATTGCTGAAGAGGAATACAGTAATCCTTTGAACTGTTGTAAAACATGCCATCATTGACATAACATGAATTATTATTCTAGTACATGACCCAAGGTAATGTTTAAAATGTTTGTGTGTTATATTTTATTTTCTGTGGTGTAGCAGGTTTCTCATTGCGTTTTTTGTTTATCCAATTTATTACATTTCTTGTTCTTTTATGTCCTTTTTGTTATGGTCTGTGTTTTGGGGGACCTTGATTTTGGTGCTGTGCCTCTCACTAACTGTTTACTTTCTGAGGGGCGTGGCTGAGCTGCTCCGGAGCACACCCCTGGATTCACTATTCTCATTTACTCCCAATAAAAAAAAAAAGCATGCTCACCTCTGCGCCAGAGGATTAACTCACATCAACATCACCGCTTCTTTGGTTTGTAACGCCTCTAACTTTCTCACTCTAAAATTCGGTTTTGTACTCCGGTTCCGGCTGGGGGAGGCGTGGCTGAGCTGCTCGGACTTAATGCAGTTAATACCTGAATTCAGTCGTGTCGTGCCTAAATGCAATACAGTACGTTCCTCTAGTGGGCATTTTTGAAAACTACAGTGCTGTATGTTTTTCAGAGAGAATGCACTGAAAAGTTTTTTTTATGTGTATGCTGTATAATGTTTATATTTTAGCATCAATAAATATAACAGTAAAAATTGAAAAGTTTTTCTCAATCATTACTACATTAATGAGTAAGACTGTCTATAGAATGTGTTTAAGAAGTATATTTTAGCGTATGCAATAGATACATAGTATTTTACTTACAGCTGCTCATTTGTGCATGTGACGTCATACATGGGGTTTTACTTCCAGGTACAGAACTCGCAGATTATCTAGATTCGCGGGAGGGCCCAGAACCGAACCCCCGCGAATGTCAAGGGCCTACTGTATATGAAAGTTTCATTTTTATCAGTACACTACAGAAAATAATGAACTTTCACAATATGCTAAAATATTTTTGAGAAGGACTAGTATATATATATATATATATATATATATATATATATATATATATATATATATATACACACACACACACACACACATATATACATATATATATATATATATATATATATACATATATACATATATATATATATATATATATATATATATATATATATACATACATACATACATACATACATACACACACACTGTAAATGGAGTATGCTTGTTTGCTGTTGAGATTAGAAGCATCTTAATCTACATACCTCTGTATTCATACGAAACACACAAACTGCTGTAACTCTTCATAGTGAGAACTGTAGCAACCTGCAATGCACTCTGGGTATGCAGACGGTGTACTCAAAACTGTCTAAATGGAACACTCTTTACGTCCACCATCTTGGCTACATAACAGAAGAGGAGGACTATTTACGTAATTTCAGACAGCTGGAGGAGAACATGCTGTCACCACTAATAGAAACACCTTCAGGGTTCTAAAATATTACACAGACAAGTGAGGAACAATAAAAACACTTTCATTTTTAAGAGATGAACAAAGTTTGTTTTACAGATAATTATTTTTAGTGTGTGATGCGACAGCCACAATCAGTCATCATTTGCGCTCAGTGCCCGAGGTATCGCATTTGATTGGATACAACGCTATTCACTACGCAAGAAAAATACAAAGTATGCATAGTGTACTACATGAAAGTACGCAAATTTAGACACAGTATAGATGTGTGCACTGGGACTGTGATACACCAGGATGCGAAAATTCTTATGAGCAGAAGGTTTTTACTTTCATGCAAGTACAAACAAGCATCAGATATGAAGCTGAAAGAACAAAGAAAGGCTACGCTGATTAACAAATGTCCAAATCACCGGCGATGCATTTACAGCATGTCTAAATATCATATATGCCTGACCAGGGTAACCCTGGCTTCTATTAGGATATTAGATTGATTTTAATTTGGGAAATAGAAAATAGTCGGAAATTCCGCAGACAGGCACAAACACAAATAATAATAATAATAATAATAATAATAATAATAATAATAATAATAGTAACATTATTATTATTAATGGCAATAACAACAACTGCACAAGTAGGATTAAAAAAAAATTAAAATAAAGCAATCCGGATTCATCAGTCAACATCTTTAAAGAGCAATTATGAACTGGTGAAGTCATACAGTATGTTAATTTTCCTGCTATTTCTACAACTTTGTGCTAGAGTTCATATTTAATTATAATAAATAAACATAAGGAAAAAACTCTCAAGCCACACCCATTTTCAATTTAACCCCAAAAACAACAAGAGCACAAATCTTGAAGCCCAACAACCCCAACTGAACCAAAAATAAGGGGGGAAAAATAATAATAATTCTCCTCTTACAATCTTAAAGAAAAATTTCCTGCATCCAGAATTTGATCCAAAATTGAATGGGGTCTTCTGTGTCCAAAGCCCTGCCTCCAGTAGAAATGTCATGAAAATCCACACATATCTTTTTGCGTAATCCTGCTAACACAAACAAGCTTAACTGAAATTAAAAACCTTACTCATAAAAAAAGAAAAGGAAAGAAAGTACATGTTTCTACATTAAAAATATTATAAAGGGCAGTAAACAGTGTTTATTGAGATAAAGTCCAATCTAATGTGGTATTGATGGGGAAGTAAATAGTGTCAGGAAAAACTGTTGTTCAGCTTTATAAAGAAACGAACTGGAGGTTTTAACGCTTACAGTTGCTTTAAAGTTCTGCAGAAAATCCCAGTAGCTTTCATTGCCTTTTTTTTTTTCTTTAAGTGTCTCTTCTGGAATCTGCTACTTTCTTTACTGACAAACAAACATGACCGTAAATGAAATCCTGTGCTGGAAAAAGTATTTTAAAATCTAAACATCTTTCTATACTGACTTGCTAACAGACTAAATAAGTCATCAAATAAACATCCTAACAAAGACTGTAGTTAAACAATAAAGGATGGCTAAAGACAGTAGTGTATTTATACGGACCTCAGTGTGACCTCGTTACTGCGTTTGATAATATTACTAACGTCGCGAGACAACCTGGACAGCTGTACGGTTAGTTTTCTTTCGGATGATTTTTCTTTCAGGATTCAGTTTTGCAGACTTGATTTTGAACACCTTTAAAGAGTATTTACACGGATGATCTTGCTCTGAACGGAACTGTTCCGCTCTCGGTGCGGAGTATTTTCCTGCCCTCGGGTCAGACTGTGAGTTAGATTTTATGTTCACATACATGCTCTTTCTGCGCCGAACAAGCTTTCCACACTCCTGACACAGTATAAAAGATGGTTTGACTCCATGCACCTGTTCGGCATGAATCTGAAAACTGATGACATCATCAAACCGAACATGAAGCTTTTCAAAATTACTAACGCCACCCGGTCCACACTCAGCACAGCAGAAGAGTTTGTCGTGTTGAAGAAGAGAACAAGAGCGCAGGGCCTCGGTCTCACACTGTGTACACCACACCAGAACTTTACCCTGACCAGGTCCCTTTAAAACTGTCAACGGGTCTTCATCAGAGTCAGAGTCTGTATCGCCTTCATTCATCCACCGCTCCCATTCATCTGAACTGGATTCACTTTCAGACATCCTTTTTCTCTTCCTGGTCACTTCCTCCTCCTCTTCCTCTCGACTCGCTTCTTCATCATCACGAAATAAGTAAGACCCATCCTTTTGAATGAACACCTTCTCACTGCACTCAAGTTATCTGACGATGTAATCTGAACAACAACCTGCAGGATACATGAAGTCTCCAGTAAGGACTCATGGCTTAATGTGAATACTGTTAACAATGAACTGTTTGGAATAAAACATACTAAAAGTAAAGATATGTGCGTTTGGGAATTTTAAAGGGACAGTGTTACAGCTTCTGAACAAGTGTAATATATATATATATATATATATATATATATACCAAAAATAAAAGGACAGGACAAAGACTTTCTATTGAAACTCCATTTATCACTACAGAATCTACAGAAGATTCACATTCACATACATTCTTCTGTAATCACCTGAAGAGAGAGGATGGTTTCGCCACCCCTCGAAACAGATCTGTAGTGATAAATGGAGTTTCAATAGAAAGTCTTTGTCCTGTCCTTTTATTTTTGTTATTTGCTCTACCAAAAAGTATTGAGCACTCTCCTACGGAAGGATCTACTCAGAAAATCCTCTCTCTCTCTCTATATATATATATATATATATATATATATATATATATATATATATATAATTCTTAAACTTAATGTCTTTGGAAAGAGAACAGAGTATTCGGTCAGTGGGTGGGGATATTTCTTGCATCGGCAACAGCTGTGACAGTCCATATAATAAAGGTGCAATGTACAAGACGGTATTTATTGTTACCCAGCAGCATCTGATGCCACCTGAAATTTCATTCTCAGCCAATCACCTTTGAAGTCTGTGTATGTTTCTGAGCTCCCGTAAAAAACATGGCGGTGCAAGATGGCAGCCTCCATTAGAAAGGACCCGCCCCACGCAGAAATAAACTGCTGATTCTAATACCCCTTTCTAACCAAAGCAATTCATCCATTTTCTGAACCACTTAATCCTAATTAGGGTCACAAGAAGGCTAGCGTCCATCTCAGCTGACTATGGGCGAGGGAAGAGAACGCCCAGGACAGCTTGAAAAGGCCATCACAGAGCAGAAACACACTGACGGCTATGCAGCTCCTCTTGACGAAGGTCAGTGATTCTTTTACAGCTTCTCACCATAGAGAGACATGCGTGGTTACTTTCATGTGCCTGAACATGCACATGGCTGCAACATTCATGCGGATACCCATGGTACTTCGAAGAGGAACACCCCATGATATAGCTGCAAAAAACAGGGTTCCCCACCTCGCCCTCTTCTCTTTGAAGGAAATATTCTGCAACAATAACTGAGGTGAAGATTCCCAGAGTTTTCCCTTCCTCTCAGGAAAAACAATAGTAGAGGGATCCCTCACTTTCCGTGGTTAATTGGGACAGAGATCCCCACGTGACCATCGACATCCGGGAAGTGGGATCACCCCACCACCACCACCACTGACGTATACAACATACGTGTATGTGTAAATAATATCAATAAATACATATTCAATGCTTTAAATAACAATTAAACATAAAAAAACACAAGCTGTATATAAAATATAAATACACACACATACAGATGGTATTGCATGAGAAGACGACGACACACATACACGCAAATGCGCGTGCACACACAGATGCAACAAAGAAAGTAGTTCTGATGGGCAGTTTTTTTTTGTTTGTTTTGTTGGGTTTTTTTTTTTTTTTGCATAATTGGCCTTGTTTTTGTGGCATTTTCATTAACTTTTTCCTTGTTCTTCATTAAATTCCTTATTTTTTAATTCGATGAATATTTATGTTTTTAGGAAAACAGCGATGCACTGAAACCACATGAATTGAAGCGCTAAGTAGCGAGAGATCCCTGTATAAATATTATGATCACTGTTAAAATAATACGGTACCACGAGCGCTTGTTGGTGTTGTGCATGGTGGCCGATAAAATCAGGAATTTTTGAATTGCGTTTTGCTAGACATGAGCAAGTGGCAAAACAGCGAGACAGTGACCTTGAAAAAGTAAATACTTCACCACGAAAGGTTAGTCATTTATTCTTAAATGGCATGTTTTAAGGTTTCAATTACTATAAATAAAATATTCTTCTTCCATAAAAAGTTCCCATTTTTTTGGGTCACCCTGTGTGTGTGTCTGTGTGTGTGTGTGTGTGTGTCTGTGTGATCTATACATACATACTAGTCCTTCTCAAAAAATTTGCATATTGTGATGAAGTTCATTATTTTCTGTAATTAAATGAAACTTTCATATAGTTTAGATTCATTGTACACCAACTGAAATATTTCAGGTATTTTATTGTTTTAATACTGATGATTTTGGCATACAGCTCATGAAAACCCCAAATTCCTATCTCAATAAATTAGCACATTTCATCCGACCAATAAAAAAAGTGTTTTTAATTTAAAAAAATGAATAAAAAAAATAAGTCAACCTTCAAATAATTATGTTCAGTTCTGCACTCAATACTTGGTTGGGAATCCTTTTGCAGAAATGTCTGCTTCAATGCGGCGTGGCATGGAGCCAATCAGCCTGTGGCACTGCTGAGGTGTTACGAAGGCCCAGGATGCTTCGATAGCGGCCTTAAGCTCATCCACAGTGTTGGGTCTGGTGTCTCTCAACTTTCTCCTCACAATATCCCACAGATTCTCTATGGGCTTCAGGTCAGGAGAGTTGGCAGGCCAATTGAGCACAGTAATACCATGGTCAGTAAACCATTTAGCAGTGGTTTTGGCACTGTGAGCAGGTGCCAGGTCGTGATGAAAAATGAAATCTTCATCTCCATAAAGCTTTTCAGCAGATGGAAGCATGAAGTGCTCCAAAATCTCCTGATCGCGAGCTGCATTGACCCTGCCCTTGATAAAACAGTGGACCAACACCAGCAGCTGACATGGCACCCCAGACCATCACTGACTGTGGGTACTTGACACTGGACTTCAGGCATTTTGGCATTTCCTTCTCCCCAGACTCTGGCACCTTGATTTCCGAATGACATGCAAAATTTGCTTCCATCCAAAAAAGTACTTTCTTCTGCCGCTGTTTCTGGTTCAAAAGTGGCTTGACCTGGGGAATGTGGCACCTGTAGCCCAGTCCACTGCTTTCAAAGGCCCCCCAAGGTCTGGAATCGGCCCTTCTCCACAATCTTCTTTAGGGTCTGGTCACCTCTTCTGGTTGTGCAGCGTTTTCTGCCACACTTTTTCCTGCGCACAGACGTCCCACTGAGGTGGCTTGATGCAGCACTCTGGGAACAGCCTATTCGCTCAGAGATTTCTTTCTGTGTCTTACCCTCTTGCTTGAGGGTGTCAATGATGGCCTTCTGGACAGCAGTCAGGTCGGCAGTCTTACCCATGATTGTGGTTTTGAGTAATGAACCAGGCTGGGAGTTTTTAAAAGCCTCAGGAATCTTTTGCAGGTGTTTAGAGTTAATTGGTTGATTCAGATGATTAGGTTAATAGCTCATTTAGACTACCTGAACATGATATGCTAATTTTTGAGATAGGAAGTTTGGGTTTTCATGAGCTGTATGCCAAAATCATCAGTATTAAAACAATAAAAGACCTGAAATATTTCAGTTGGTGTACAATGAATCTAAAATACAGTAGGCCCTTGACTATACATGGTGTGGCACTCAGTTTGAGTATTCACGGACTGCCGAGCAGCTCAAGCGCTTGATTCAAATTAAGCCAATGGCTGTCCTCCTTCCTTCTGATTGGTTGAGGTGATGTAACGCCCCTTTTTCCTCATTTGTGCACAAGTTGGTAAGGAGCCTTTTTTAGTGTATTTTAATTACCAGTTAAGTTCTGTGATCCCACCAAACACCTGCTTCAGCACCAGAAAAAGGTAATGAAGTTTGATGTCTCTTCTGAAGAAATAAGACTTTCTCCAGAAGAAACGACAGTTTCCTCTGAAGTCATGTCATTGCTGAAGAGGAATACAGTAATCCTTTGAACTGTTGTAAAACATGCCATCATTGACATAACATGAATTATTATTCTAGTACATGACCCAAGGTAATGTTTAAAATGTTTGTGTGTTATATTTTATTTTCTGTGGTGTAGCAGGTTTCTCATTGCGTTTTTTGTTTATCCAATTTATTACATTTCTTGTTCTTTTATGTCCTTTTTGTTATGGTCTGTGTTTTGGGGGACCTTGATTTTGGTGCTGTGCCTCTCACTAACTGTTTACTTTCTGAGGGGCGTGGCTGAGCTGCTCCGGAGCACACCCCTGGATTCACTATTCTCATTTACTCCCAATAAAAAAAAAAAGCATGCTCACCTCTGCGCCAGAGGATTAACTCACATCAACATCACCGCTTCTTTGGTTTGTAACGCCTCTAACTTTCTCACTCTAAAATTCGGTTTTGTACTCCGGTTCCGGCTGGGGGAGGCGTGGCTGAGCTGCTCGGACTTAATGCAGTTAATACCTGAATTCAGTCGTGTCGTGCCTAAATGCAATACAGTACGTTCCTCTAGTGGGCATTTTTGAAAACTACAGTGCTGTATGTTTTTCAGAGAGAATGCACTGAAAAGTTTTTTTTATGTGTATGCTGTATAATGTTTATATTTTAGCATCAATAAATATAACAGTAAAAATTGAAAAGTTTTTCTCAATCATTACTACATTAATGAGTAAGACTGTCTATAGAATGTGTTTAAGAAGTATATTTTAGCGTATGCAATAGATACATAGTATTTTACTTACAGCTGCTCATTTGTGCATGTGACGTCATACATGGGGTTTTACTTCCAGGTACAGAACTCATGAGATTATCTAGATTCGCGGGAGGGCCCAGAACCGAACCCCATGAATGTCAAGGGCCTACTGAATATGAAAGATTCATTTTTATCAGTACACTACAGAAAATAATGAACTTTCACAATATGCTAAAATATTTTTGAGAAGGACTAGTATATATATATATATATATATATATACACACACACACACACACACACACATATATACATATATATATATATATATATATATATACATATATACATATATATATATATATATATATATATATATATATATATATATATATACATACATACATACATACATACATACACACACACTGTAAATGGAGTATGCTTGTTTGCTGTTGAGATTAGAAGCATCTTAATCTACATACCTCTGTATTCATACGAAACACACAAACTGCTGTAACTCTTCATAGTGAGAACTGTAGCAACCTGCAATGCACTCTGGGTATGCAGACGGTGTACTCAAAACTGTCTAAATGGAACACTCTTTACGTCCACCATCTTGGCTACATAACAGAAGAGGAGGACTATTTACGTAATTTCAGACAGCTGGAGGAGAACATGCTGTCACCACTAATAGAAACACCTTCAGGGTTCTAAAATATTACACAGACAAGTGAGGAACAATAAAAACACTTTCATTTTTAAGAGATGAACAAAGTTTGTTTTACAGATAATTATTTTTAGTGTGTGATGCGACAGCCACAATCAGTCATCATTTGCGCTCAGTGCCCGAGGTATCGCATTTGATTGGATACAACGCTATTCACTACGCAAGAAAAATACAAAGTATGCATAGTGTACTACATGAAAGTACGCAAATTTAGACACAGTATAGATGTGTGCACTGGGACTGTGATACACCAGGATGCGAAAATTCTTATGAGCAGAAGGTTTTTACTTTCATGCAAGTACAAACAAGCATCAGATATGAAGCTGAAAGAACAAAGAAAGGCTACGCTGATTAACAAATGTCCAAATCACCGGCGATGCATTTACAGCATGTCTAAATATCATATATGCCTGACCAGGGTAACCCTGGCTTCTATTAGGATATTAGATTGATTTTAATTTGGGAAATAGAAAATAGTCGGAAATTCCGCAGACAGGCACAAACACAAATAATAATAATAATAATAATAATAATAATAATAATAATAATAATAATAGTAACATTATTATTATTAATGGCAATAACAACAACTGCACAAGTAGGATTAAAAAAAAATTAAAATAAAGCAATCCGGATTCATCAGTCAACATCTTTAAAGAGCAATTATGAACTGGTGAAGTCATACAGTATGTTAATTTTCCTGCTATTTCTACAACTTTGTGCTAGAGTTCATATTTAATTATAATAAATAAACATAAGGAAAAAACTCTCAAGCCACACCCATTTTCAATTTAACCCCAAAAACAACAAGAGCACAAATCTTGAAGCCCAACAACCCCAACTGAACCAAAAATAAGGGGGGAAAAATAATAATAATTCTCCTCTTACAATCTTAAAGAAAAATTTCCTGCATCCAGAATTTGATCCAAAATTGAATGGGGTCTTCTGTGTCCAAAGCCCTGCCTCCAGTAGAAATGTCATGAAAATCCACACATATCTTTTTGCGTAATCCTGCTAACACAAACAAGCTTAACTGAAATTAAAAACCTTACTCATAAAAAAAGAAAAGGAAAGAAAGTACATGTTTCTACATTAAAAATATTATAAAGGGCAGTAAACAGTGTTTATTGGGATAAAGTCCAATCTAATGTGGTATTGATGGGGAAGTAAATAGTGTCAGGAAAAACTGTTGTTCAGCTTTATAAAGAAACGAACTGGAGGTTTTAACGCTTACAGTTGCTTTAAAGTTCTGCAGAAAATCCCAGTAGCTTTCATTGCCTTTTTTTTTTTCTTTAAGTGTCTCTTCTGGAATCTGCTACTTTCTTTACTGACAAACAAACATGACCGTAAAATGAAATCCTGTGCTGGAAAAAGTATTTTAAAATCTAAACATCTTTCTATACTGACTTGCTAACAGACTAAATAAGTCATCAAATAAACATCCTAACAAAGACTGTAGTTAAACAATAAAGGATGGCTAAAGACAGTAGTGTATTTATACGGACCTCAGTGTGACCTCGTTACTGCGTTTGATAATATTACTAACGTCGCGAGACAACCTGGACAGCTGTACGGTTAGTTTTCTTTCGGATGATTTTTCTTTCAGGATTCAGTTTTGCAGACTTGATTTTGAACACCTTTAAAGAGTATTTACACGGATGATCTTGCTCTGAACGGAACTGTTCCGCTCTCGGTGCGGAGTATTTTCCTGCCCTCGGGTCAGACTGTGAGTTAGATTTTATGTTCACATACATGCTCTTTCTGCGCTCGAACAAGCTTTCCACACTCCTGACACAGTATAAAAGATGGTTTGACTCCATGCACCTGTTCGGCATGAATCTGAAAACTGATGACATCATCAAACCGAACATGAAGCTTTTCAAAATTACTAACGTCACCCGGTCCACACTCAGCACAGCAGAAGAGTTTGTCGTGTTGAAGAAGAGAACAAGAGCGCAGGGCCTCGGTCTCACACTGTGTACACCACACCAGAACTTTACCCTGACCAGGTCCCTTTAAAACTGTCAACGGGTCTTCATCAGAGTCAGAGTCTGTATCGCCTTCATTCATCCACCGCTCCCATTCATCTGAACTGGATTCACTTTCAGACATCCTTTTTCTCTTCCTGGTCACTTCCTCCTCCTCTTCCTCTCGACTCGCTTCTTCATCATCACGAAATAAGTAAGACCCATCCTTTTGAATGAACACCTTCTCACTGCACTCGTTATCTGACGATGTAATCTGAACAACAACCTGCAGGATACATGAAGTCTCCAGTAAGGACTCATGGCTTAATGTGAATACTGTTAACAATGAACTGTTTGGAATAAAACATACTAAAAGTAAAGATATGTGCGTTTGGGAATTTTAAAGGGACAGTGTTACAGCTTCTGAACAAGTGTAATATATATATATATATATATATATATATATATATATATATATATATATATATATATATACCAAAAATAAAAGGACAGGACAAAGACTTTCTATTGAAACTCCATTTATCACTACAGAATCTACAGAAGATTCACATTCACATACATTCTTCTGTAATCACCTGAAGAGAGAGGATGGTTTCGCCACCCCTCGAAACAGATCTGTAGTGATAAATGGAGTTTCAATAGAAAGTCTTTGTCCTGTCCTTTTATTTTTGTTATTTGCTCTACCAAAAAGTATTGAGCACTCTCCTACGGAAGGATCTACTCAGAAAATCCTCTCTCTCTCTCTATATATATATATATATATATATATATATATATATATATATATATATATAATTCTTAAACTTAATGTCTTTGGAAAGAGAACAGAGTATTCGGTCAGTGGGTGGGGATATTTCTTGCATCGGCAACAGCTGTGACAGTCCATATAATAAAGGTGCAATGTACAAGACGGTATTTATTGTTACCCAGCAGCATCTGATGCCACCTGAAATTTCATTCTCAGCCAATCACCTTTGAAGTCTGTGTATGTTTCTGAGCTCCCGTAAAAAACATGGCGGTGCAAGATGGCAGCCTCCATTAGAAAGGACCCCGCCCCCACGCAGAAATAAACTGCTGATTCTAATACCCCTTTCTAACCAAAGCAATTCATCCATTTTCTGAACCACTTAATCCTAATTAGGGTCACAAGAAGGCTAGCGTCCATCTCAGCTGACTATGGGCGAGGGAAGAGAACGCCCAGGACAGCTTGAAAAGGCCATCACAGAGCAGAAACACACTGACGGCTATGCAGCTCCTCTTGACGAAGGTCAGTGATTCTTTTACAGCTTCTCACCATAGAGAGACATGCGTGGTTACTTTCATGTGCCTGAACATGCACATGGCTGCAACATTCATGCGGATACCCATGGTACTTCGAAGAGGAACACCCCATGATATAGCTGCAAAAAACAGGGTTCCCCACCTCGCCCTCTTCTCTTTGAAGGAAATATTCTGCAACAATAACTGAGGTGAAGATTCCCAGAGTTTTCCCTTCCTCTCAGGAAAAACAATAGTAGAGGGATCCCTCACTTTCCGTGGTTAATTGGGACAGAGATCCCCACGTGACCATCGACATCCGGGAAGTGGGATCACCCCACCACCACCACCACTGACGTATACAACATACGTGTATGTGTAAATAATATCAATAAATACATATTCAATGCTTTAAATAACAATTAAACATAAAAAAACACAAGCTGTATATAAAATATAAATACACACACATACAGATGGTATTGCATGAGAAGACGACGACACACATACACGCAAATGCGCGTGCACACACAGATGCAACAAAGAAAGTAGTTCTGATGGGCAGTTTTTTTGTTTGTTTTGTTGGGTTTTATTTTTTTTTTGCATAATTGGCCTTGTTTTTGTGGCATTTTCATTAACTTTTTCCTTGTTCTTCATTAAATTCCTTATTTTTTAATTCGATGAATATTTATGTTTTTAGGAAAACAGCGATGCACTGAAACCACATGAATTGAAGCGCTAAGTAGCGAGAGATCCCTGTATAAATATTATGATCACTGTTAAAATAATACGGTACCACGAGCGCTTGTTGGTGTTGTGCATGGTGGCCGATAAAATCAGGAATTTTTGAATTGCGTTTTGCTAGACATGAGCAAGTGGCAAAACAGCGAGACAGTGACCTTGAAAAAGTAAATACTTCACCACGAAAGGTTAGTCATTTATTCTTAAATGGCATGTTTTAAGGTTTCAATTACTATAAATAAAATATTCTTCTTCCATAAAAAGTTCCCATTTTTTGGGTCACCTTGTGTGTGTGTCTGTGTGTGTGTGTGTGTGTGTCTGTGTGATCTATACATACATACTAGTCCTTCTCAAAAAATTTGCATATTGTGATGAAGTTCATTATTTTCTGTAATTAAATGAAACTTTCATATAGTTTAGATTCATTGTACACCAACTGAAATATTTCAGGTATTTTATTGTTTTAATACTGATGATTTTGGCATACAGCTCATGAAAACCCCAAATTCCTATCTCAATAAATTAGCACATTTCATCCGACCAATAAAAAAAGTGTTTTTAATTTAAAAAAATGAATAAAAAAAATAAGTCAACCTTCAAATAATTATGTTCAGTTCTGCACTCAATACTTGGTTGGGAATCCTTTTGCAGAAATGTCTGCTTCAATGCGGCGTGGCATGGAGCCAATCAGCCTGTGGCACTGCTGAGGTGTTACGAAGGCCCAGGATGCTTCGATAGCGGCCTTAAGCTCATCCAGTGTTGGGTCTGGTGTCTCTCAACTTTCTCCTCACAATATCCCACAGATTCTCTATGGGCTTCAGGTCAGGAGAGTTGGCAGGCCAATTGAGCACAGTAATACCATGGTCAGTAAACCATTTAGCAGTGGTTTTGGCACTGTGAGCAGGTGCCAGGTCGTGCTGAAAAATGAAATCTTCATCTCCATAAAGCTTTTCAGCAGATGGTAGCATGAAGTGCTCCAAAAATCTCCTGATAGCTAGCTGCATTGACCCTGCCCTTGATAAAACACAGTGGACCAACACCAGCAGCTGACATGGCACCCCAGACCATCACTGACTGTGGGTACTTGACACTGGACTTCAGACATTTTGGCATTTCCTTCTCCCCAGTCTTCCTCCAGACTCTGGAACCTTGATTTCCGAATGACATGCAAAATTTACAATGCTGCTTCTCTGTAGCCCAGGTCAGGCACTTCTGCCGCTGTTTCTGGTTCAAAAGTGGCTTGACCTGGGGAATGCGGCACCTGTAGCCCATTTCCTGCACACGCCTGTGCACGGTGGCTCTGGATGTTTCTACTCCAGACTCAGTCCACTGCTTCCACAGGTCCCCCAAGGTCTGGAATCGTCCCTTCTCCACAATCTTCCTCAGGGTCTGGTCACCCCTTTTGTGCAGCGTTTTCTGCCACACTTTTTCCTTCCCACAGACGTCCCACTGAGGTGGCTTGATACAGCACTCTGGGAACAGCTTATTCGCTCAGAGATTTATTTCTGTCTTACCCTCTTGCTTGAGGGTGTCAATGATGGCCTTCTGGACAGCAGTCAGGTCGGCAGTCTTACCCATGATTGCGGTTTTGAGTAATGAACCAGGCTGGGAGTTTTTAAAAGCCTCAGGAATCTTTTGCAGGTGTTTAGAGTTAATTGGTTGATTCAGATGATTAGGTTAATAGCTCGTTTAGACTACCTGAACATGATATGCTAATTTTTTGAGATAGGAATTTTGCCAAAATCATCAGTATTAAAACAATAAAAGACCTGAAATATTTCAGTTGGTGTGCAATGAATTTAAAATATACGAAAGTTTAATTTTTGTCACTACATTACAGAAAATAATGAACTTTATCACAATATGCTAATTTTTTGAGAAGGACTATTATATACACATATACACACACCAGTGAGTAGCAGCCACCAACGAGTAGTTGCGGTGGAGATGGTTCTCTACAGCAATTCGTGGTATACAACGACAAACCACACATTGCTCTGTGGAGTCCTGCAGAAGCATGTCCATGAGTTTCTCTGGTTCAAGTTCCGTCGGTTTGAAAGGGGCATAAAGGTTTTGAGAAACCTCAGTGACATTTTATGGTTACAGACTAATGAAAACCTATTTGCTGATCATGCACCAAATTTATTCTAATAGATTCAATTATGTACAAAATTTGTACTTCTGCATTTCGCCTTTAATCTTCCATATCAATTCTCAACAAAAACTTCCATACTTTCTAATTCGAACATTGTCGTTTTATTCAGAATGCTATGTCAGTTTTTCCATTATGCTAATCACAGATGGGTCTGAAATCTGTGGCCATTTTTGAATCTATGAGGCCAGTATTTAGTAAATACTGGTAGATGTAGGATTATATTCCTCAGAGAAGCATCATTAAATTATCAGAAGGTTGACTCAGAAAGTCAGTTTATAACACGAACAGAATGAACAGCCTTCTATTCACAGCCTTCCTATTCACTAATAACAGCTTTAGATAATAAATGTGTAATTAGTGATACTGAGCTGATTGATGGTGTTTGACATGTTCAATTTTTCTTTATTATCAATAAATAAATGCGAATCCATCAGTGATTGGTGGGAGCATAAGATACCCCGTATAACATGAACAGGAAAAGTTACGTATATCATTGATCGCGTTTTAAGTCTTTTGCTTATTTCCCAATTTTTCCGCACGTGTGCATTTTGTGGTTCACTGTGCAGAACCTGTCCTGGTTGTCCGAACTGTGGGACCTTAGCAGATCTCAGCAGAACGTGGAAATAATGAGGTCTTTCTCTCACCACAATTTGAGCATGAAAAAGGTGTAAACTAGGAAGTACTTGAATTATTTCAAAGTCTGTGTTCACCATAAGTATATATTTGAATAAGATATCTGCCAGGCATGCACTAAAGATTTTGATGCACTAATTCAGGGGTCCCCAACGTTTTTATCACCGTGGACTGGTCAACGCTTGACAATTTTCCTGGGGACCGGCTGGGCGGTGCAATAGATTATTTATATTATAAATATAATTTATTTATATAAAACATTACTATTAATAATATTAATAATAATAATAATAACAACAACAATAAGCACTACATGATTGTTATTTTTCAACAGCTGAAATAAAGTTGAAAAGTTGAAAAGTTAAAAGAAACAAACAACAACAAAAAACACACAGGTGATGGTGCACCAGTGGGGATAATGAAGGCTCAGGCTCACTGAAAAGCCCTGCTATTGTTTGAAACATGTCCAATTCGCCTCTGTTCATGTGCCGTCCCATTGTGGGTTACATTTTAGCGCTCAAATGACCGACATGTAACCGAGAGAATCCGGTCATTTATCAAAATAAAACATTTTTCAAAAATAAAGATCATTCAGACTCAGATAATAAATAAAACAGAAATACAGTAATGAATTATTTCTTCTGCGAACTGGTACCGAGTGAGCCGCGGACCGGTGGTTGGGGACCCCTGCACTAATTCACAAATAAATTTGGAACTTGGGTAGTTGGAAATGTCCTATTTTCGTGATCAGACACAGATATGTTTGAGGCTGTAGAATACTTTGAGTGTGAATTCTTACCAAGCCATTACCCAAATACACACCTCTTCTTCCAGTCTTTGTTCTTCCTCATTGTGAAAGGTTTGCATAGGTTCAGCTGATAGTGGGTGACTCCTCCAGTCTCTGTGGTAGCCACAGCTCTGGCAGTCCTGAGACACTGCAAACATCCTCCCATTGCCCTTAATGTTAACAGAGCACTCATCCTGACAGAGCCAGCAGAACTGGAAAAGCTCCAGCAAGCACTGTGTGTTCACCAAAACCTCATTGCTCCTGGGGGGAGCAAAAATTCCAAAAATAGCAACAATGTAGCTGACATAAAAATAAATAATAAAAGGACCAGTTAAAAAAACATTATACAATTAATATATTAGTATCATGATACATCAATATGACATATAAAAAAATTGAACACTAACATTTCGCCCATTTAGGTAAGTCACTAAGACTGAATGAATGCAGCTGACTAGACTTTAGATAATTAAAACATAATGATAGTATTTTATACACAGTAAAGACACTGTAAGGGACAAACAAACAAACTGGCTTGGACTGAGCCACGTAATACTATTCCAGCCAATGAGCAACAAGATTCATCTGGCCTTGTGTATAAACATGTTCTGAATGGCTGGAACAAAGATGGAGGGGGTTTTTGTCCCTGTCAGTTCATGAAATTAGTTGGTGGAGCTTATGAGGAGCACTAAAGGGAGGTGTGTATTTATTTGGCTGCCCAGTTCAAATGCCAATAATGGACCTCATTCATGAACCGTTCTCACAAACAAATTTCTGTTTTTAAGTCTCAATTATGCGTCTTTTTTGTCACTCTCCATTTTCTTATCCGTGTTTTTTTTTTTTCTTGGCCATGAACAGTTGGCACTCTTACACATGTATCGGTGAAGTAATGTTGAGAAATCGCTCATACGCTCATAAATTTTCCCAATTCATAATATGATAGACTAAAATGTATTTTTTAAGTCTTCAATGTGTTATCCCCATGTACATTTTATGGAAATTCGGGGGTGTTCACATATGCAAATTGGAGCAACTGGCAGGCAGCACAAGGTTTAAAAACATGCCATGAATCTGATGTACATTTCCTACAAATTTCCCTAAGTGCATATTTACAAAAAAATACTCAAGCTATTCATGAACGAGGCCGAATCTTTCTCCAAAATCAATTACTCATCATAATTAAGATATTCAGTCAATCTGGGTGCCGTGCCAAAATTCTGGCGTAGGCGGCAGCCATAACAGCTTTGTCATGGCTGTATACGAAGGGGAAAAAATCCGCAGTAGAGGCCCAAAGTTCTTTCTGCTGGGTGTTTTTAATGAGACACCATCTCTACACCACCTCAACTACGATATTCGAGTCAAAAAAAGAAAAACTATTTATTTCATGCAGCACTAGGATTTATTATAAGGCTGTTTGTAAACCTACACCTCATCTTTGAATATCAGAATTCATATATTAATATTAGTGTATCAAAGAAATAAAGAGTGAAAGTCTTACTTAAAAATGCTTGTTTCCTGAGAAGTCTGAAGGCTCCTGACAGCTGTAGAAGGAAAAGCAAGAAACATCAAATCCAGGTATGGCAAGAACTTTGTACACAAGATTCTATACTATACCTCATCCTGTTTAGGATTACAGGGAAGTTGGAGCCCATCCCAACCGAATCTGGGCAAGGGCGGGGTACATAGTGAACCGCTCACTAGTCTACAGTAGGGAAACACAACCAATAACACTCACTCACACCTAGAGGCAAAGGGAACACATGTCATCTCCGCACAGAAACGCCCCCCCACCCCATGGAAATCCAGGACCTTCTTGCTGTGATGAGGGGACCACTATCTGCTGCACCACAACGCACCATTGTACTGTTATTTTTAATCTAAATGAAAGCCTGACTCGTCAGGAAAGTCAAGTTTCCTTACTGTCAGCATAAGGGTGACTGGACGCGAAACATTCTCAGACTCATGATCAAGAAAACATGTTTACAGCATCACCTTATTAATCTGAACCCCAGAGGCTGCAATATTCAATTTATGAACTCAATTCTGCATGTGTACTGAATAAGGAAAATTTTAATGAGAATATTTCTACTATAATAGCTTTGTCTAATCATTTATTCACCAAGTTCATTTATTTTCCGTAAACTTTTACGACACATATCTCCCAACCTTCATGCCATGGCTTCTCTTCCATCTCAGAACATGTTGACAGTGGAGTAGGTACGTCATCATCAATAAATGACTGTAAACATAACAAATAAACATTAGATGTTGTGCAGTGAACATTTGTCCTGATGGCATTGGACTATGCAACTTCAAATTCAATCCATTATATCATTAATAAACAAATCATAGTAACAAAGAAAATTACATGGGATACATTCTCAGATCCTCAAGTTCCCTCTTCTTGAACTCACTAGAAATCAAGTACAACGTGACGCAGAATTATCTGGGTTGGTGAAGGAGAGCTCGTATTTAAGCTGAGGAAATGAAACAATGGAAGCACTGGACTTGGCTTAGTTTCCAGATCGCAATTTTGGACCTGAAGGTATGTGTTTCAAGGTCTTGTCTAGCTTTCATCCATGATGTCACTGTTGGCTGAAGATCTTCGGTTAGGAAAGATACTCCACCCAACTGGTACATCATTGGTAGCTTCAGTGATTGATAGGACAGCGTACAACACTTTAAAACCTTAAATGTGCAGAGCAACACCCAGACCACAACAGTTGGGTGATTTAGGTAAACACTGGCATACCCTCGCCCTGAAAGCAGCAGCTCTAGGAACCAGCAATATCCACATGTGTACGTGTAGTTTCACTTCCTACATTCTTTGTGTCTCAGTGCCAAGTATGCACAAACGTCTGAACTCTACCGTACCAATCCCAGTAAACTACATCCAGCACTGTATGAATGTAGCACCCTTTGTAAAATTACATGAACCTCTTTAACTGACAGTGTTCTGGTTTTTGAGCACGACTAAAATCTATGATAGCTAAAGAAGATGGCCCACCATTGATTCAGAAACTGGGACATTCTCTTCTTCTTCAAACATATTATGGTAGACAGCATCAGGTTGTCCAGGTAGGTAGTATCCTTCATCATCACCCGCCCATGTGCCCATGCATTTGCTCAGGTGTTCCACAAATCTGTTCTTCTTCAACACTACTCTGCAACACTTTGGGCAGTGAAAATGTGAAACGGGCCTGCAGTTCAATCCACATCTAAAGATTATATAGCCTGAAACAAGAATGCGTTAAATAATTAAAATGGAAATCAAATAATACATAAACAATGAGGTTGCATCATCAAAAGTTTAAGTGGTAAAAATAAAGCAGTCACTTTTTTTTTGATTCGCAAATAAACATGGACATGAAAATACTTATTCAAGTTTGACGTTGGGTAGTTGGAAAATATAGTGGTACCTTGACTTACGAAATTAATCCGTTCCGAGGGCAAGAACAAAATGTTCGTTAGATAAAACAAAAGTTACAATAGGAAATAATAGAACACCAATTAATCCATTCCAACCCCCTCCCAAACTCATAACTCAACACAAACACATATTTGACCTAATACAGTCGGCCCCCAACTCACGAAATTAATCCGTTCCAGAGCCCTTTTCGCAGAGCGAAGATTTTGTAAGTAGAGGTCGCATCCTACATGTTAAACGCCTAATTTGTTCCAAGGCTCCAGTGTTTGGACTGGATAAACCCCATAAACCCTTTAAAAGTGATAAAAGTACACCAATTTTGTAAGAAATATGTGATAAAGTAAAAGAAAATTATTTATTCGACCATTTAAACATTTTATTAACATATTAAACCACTTTAACATATTTATGAATTAAACCATTATAAAACATTTTTTATTAACATACACAGACCTCTCTCTCTTTTTCTCTCTCTCTCTCTCTCTCTCTCGCGCACACTGCGGGCCACGCCCACAATACGGGGAATTCTAAGTGCATTCCCTGCTTGACAAACTCAACTTTAATTTGATTACTTGAGGGATCGGAATTCCAGATGAGCTCAAATGCCCCCACATTTATTAAACATTTACTGAATTAAAACAACTTGAAAAACTAAACTAAAAACTAAAGCGTTATTCCTTCTCTCTCTCTCTCTCTCTCTCGCCCGCTGCGGGCCATGCCCACAAGATGTGAATTCAAAGCGCATTTCCTGTTTGACCATTTACTGAATTAGAACTTAAAAAACTAAACTAAACTAAAAACTAAAGTGTTATTCCTTCTCTCTCTCTGTCTATCTCTCTCTCTCTGTCTGTCTCTCTCTCTCTGTCTGTCTCTCTCTCTCTGTCTGTCTCTCTCTCTCGAGCGTGCTGCGGACCACGCCCACAAGATGTGAATTCCAAGTGCATTCCCTGTACTTTAATTTGATTCCTTGAGGGATCGGAATTCCAGATGAGCTCAAATGCACCCACATTTATTAAACATTTACTGAATTAAACAACTTGAAAAACTAAACTAAAAACTAAAGTGTTATTCCTTCTCTGTGTCTCTGTCTCGATGTCTCACTCTCTGCCTCTCTCTCTCACTCTCTGTCTGTCTGTCTGTCTCTCACTCTCTGTCTGTCTGTCTGTCTCGCACTCTCTGTCTGTCTGTATCTCGCACTCTCTCCCTCTCTCGCGCTCGCTCTCGCACTCTCTCTGCCTCTCTCGCACTCTCTCTCTGTTGATTGGGCACGGTGTGATGTCGGGGGGGGGGTGCGTATGACCCTGGGGCACATGCTTTTTTGCCATAGTGCACTAGAATTAAGTGTAATTGTGCATCCTCTACAGTAGTTGGCAGTAGTGCCCTGTGTTCCCTACGGTGTACGGAAAAGCACCGAGCAAACGATATGAAGTGCAGTACACATTATTTATAGTCACGTGTGGGGCGCTACGGAGGCATGAAATGTTTTTTTTTTCTTCTTCCTAGAGGGTCCTTCACAGAAAATAATTGAGAAGCCCTGCTACAGAGCGTGGAGGAATACAATCTCAAGAATACGAGGCTAATTGGCCCAGAAAAGCCATTTTCCCAGCAGAGCTCGTAAATCAAAATTTTGCTCATTGGATGGGGGATTTTTGGTGGGATCAAAGCTCATAACATAGAAAATGTGTCATTAAAGACACTCGTAAGTTATGGTACCACTATACATGGTTATTATTTTTCAAATATTTCATTACCCATGTATGCAATAAAGCTCTCTAGCTTTATTGCATACATAGGTAATGAAATATTTAATTACAATTTCAACAATACATAAAATAGTAGCTTACCTTCAGATTTGACAGCCCTCTTCTCATGCGCTTTAATGTGCTTCCTCACTTTGCTTTTAAAGGTCGGTTTAAACACTTCAGGCTTGCAGAATGGACAGTGATATTTACTGCAGCACTGCACACATTTTGCCAAATCAATTGGCCCTCCGTTCTGGATTGTAACATGTAGCTGTAATGCAAGAGGAAATGATCGTATTAAAGAGCTGAACTATAACAGTGAACACATGGAGTAATGTTTTAAGCTGTAAATGAGATGATGGAAAACTGTGATGAAGTGTCAATTCTATTGTGAAAGGTTCATCCTGACGTAGGACCAACTGTCTGATACTTCTCTATAACAGGAGATGCTTGTATAGCTGGCTTTGTCCTCACCCACCTTCTCGGTTACAGTAAATACGTACAAGTACGACTGTTGGGAGGCAGACATACACAGATCCCTCAAGTGATTGGTGTTGGGTCAAGTACGAAATGGTGCCAAATCAAATATTCATTTTATAATTTAAAGAAGACCTTGTTGTCTGCACAGATAGAATCAAGAGTGCTTCCCTGAGTGCACACAGTAAACATAACATGCAGGTTAATAAACCATCCAAAACCTTCCATCTGTGTCCACTGTTCTTTCATAACCCAGCAAACTCAAGCAATGATGCAAAAAAAATAAAAAAATAAAAATAAAAATGAATATTTACAATTTACCCTGTTCCAGCTGTACCCACCTTCGCTCAACCTCCCTGCAACACTAAGTAGCATTAAGTGGCTTAGAAAATGAATGAATTGTACAGTTATCGATCTCCCAAGTATCAGGAATTCCACACATGCCTCAAGATTTTTTTTTGAAATGTTGGTTATGATTAAAGTGCAGATTCGTCGCCTTCATGAGACAAACATCATACAGATAACTACAGTGTTGTAATAGTCTTGAAAACAGACACATGGACATACTGATGAAAAAATAAATTAAAAAGTACACACAAAATAAAAGTATGCAAGAGAAAGAAAAACAGTCAAAAAGAACGACATA
The DNA here is from genome assembly GCA_024760905.1 of Plotosus lineatus. Taxonomy (NCBI): domain Eukaryota; kingdom Metazoa; phylum Chordata; class Actinopteri; order Siluriformes; family Plotosidae; genus Plotosus; species Plotosus lineatus. The sequence goes on along the minus strand of CM045745.1, from coordinate 34,080,502 downwards.
CAAATCACACAAAGAATGACTAACCGACAACCGGATGAGAGAGAGAGAAAAAGAAACAAAAAAGACAGACAAAGATTTACAAAAAGCGACAAAGAAAGTAGAAATAAGTTCTGAAAGGAAGATAAGAAAGGGTAAAGAGACAGAAAAATTAAAAGAGACCAAGGGAAAGACAAGAAGAATGACGAACAGAAAAAGGACAAACGCAGGAAGAAAATGACAAAGAAAAAGTACAGAAATACAGAAAAAAGGAAAAAAAAAAAAAAAAAAAAGAGAGGGGGACTCGCCTTTCTTTTGAGAACCGGAGGTGGGGGAACCTCTTGCCCTGCTGACATATGATTACTTCCAGTTTCATCCCTGACAGACAGATTAATCGGGTCTGACTCGTCCTTTAACAAATTAAAGAAAAAAGAATGACAAAGAGACAAACAGGATAGAAAAAAAAGCAAAAGACAAAAATTCAAGCATTCATAAAAGGGACATCAGTGTCATAAAAAGCAAAAAAGTCAGCTCCGGTAGACGCCATTACAGTAGGCCCTTGACTATTCGCGGTTTTGCAATTGCAGTTTGCATATTCACGAATTGCTGAGCAACTGGCACATGATTCAAATTCAGCCAATGGCTGTCCTCCTTCCTGCTGATTGGTTGAAATTATGTAACACCCCTTTTTCCTCATTCGCGCACAAGTTGTCAATGAGCTTTTTTTTAGTGTGTTTTAATTACTAGTTAAGTTCTATGATGCCACTCAAAGGCTGGCTAAGCGCCAGAAAAAGGTAATGACATTGGACGTCTCTTGTGAAGAAATAAGATTTTCTCTGGAAGAAATGACAGTTTTCCCTGAAGTGTCTGAACAGGAATAATCATCTGAACTGTTGTAAAACATTCCACTATCACAGTCCTTCAATTATTATACGAGTACAGTACTTAAGTTATTTACTGTGGTGTAGCATGTTTCTCATTTTGTTTTGTTTACCCAATTTATTTCATTTCTTGTTCTTTTATGTCCTTTTTGTTCTGGTCTGTGTTTTTGGGAGACTTTAATTTTGGTGGCTGTGCCTCTAACTGTTTTCTCTCCACTTCTGCTGAGGGGCGTGGCTGAGCTGCTCTGTGGCTCACACCCAAATTCACTATTCTCATCTACTCACACTAAACAAAAGCACGCTCACCTCTGCGCCAGAGGATTAACTCGCATCACGTCACCGCTTGTTTGTATTGTAACGCTCTTTAACTCTCTCACTCTAAAACTCAGTTTTCTACCCGTTCCGGCTGAGGGGTGTGACTGAGCTGCTCGGACTGAATGCAGTTCATACCTGAATTCAGTCATGTCATGCCTCACAAATAATGCAATACTTTTCTCTAGTGGGCATTTTTGAAAACTATAGTGCTGCATGTTTCAAGTAAAATGCATTTAAAAGGTGTTATTATATATTTTATATTATATTATGTATATACATACATACATACATACATACATATATATATATATATATATATATATATATATATATATATATATATATATATATACACACACACACACACACACACACACACACAGTCGGCCCCCAACTTACGAAGACCCCTGTGCACAAAATCCCCGGGTTGCGAAAAACATTTCCTTGAGTTTCCGTCCCCAAGAAACGAAACAACCCCCTCTTACGAAAAGAAATTCAAAATTCAAACACGCAAATCGACGCGCGAGTTCTCGAGAGAGAGACAGAGAGAGAGAAGGAATAACGCTATAGTTTAGATTTTTAAGTTGTTTTAATTCAGTAAATGGTCAAGCAGGGAATGCACATCTTATGAGCCTGGCCCGCAGCACGCGCACGAGAGAGAGAGAGAAGGAATAACACTTTATTTTAATTTTTTTTAAGTTGTTTTAATTCAGTAAATGGTCAAGCAGGAATGCACTTTGAAGTCACGTCTTGTGGACGTGGCCCGCAGCGCACGTGCGAGAGCGAGAGAAGGAATAACGCTTTAGTTTTTTAAGTTGTTTTAATTCAATAAATGTTTAATAAATGTGGGCGCATTTGAGCTCATCTGGAATTCCGATCCCTCAAGGAATCAAATTAAAGTTGCGTTTGTCAAGCAGGGAATGCGCTTTGAATTCCACATCTTGTGGGCATGGCCCGCAGCACGGGCGCGAGAGAGATACAGAGAGAGAGAGGTGTGTGTTAATAAAAAATGTTTAATAATGGTTTAATTAATAAATATGTTAATAAAATGGTTTAATATGTTCATGAAATGTTTAAATGGTTTAATAAATAATTTTCTTTTAACACACATTTCATACAAAATTGGTGTACTTTTATCATTTTAAAGGGTTTATCCAGTCCAAAGACTGGAGCCTTCGAACGAATTAGGCGGTTAACATGTAAGATGCAACCCCAATTGACGAAATCCCCGCATTAAGAAAAGGGCTCTGGAACGGATTAATTTCGTAAGTTGGGGGCCGTCTTTTATATATATATATATATATATATATATATATATATATATATATATATATATATATAATAAAAATAATTGAAACTCCATTTATCACTACAGATCTGTTTCGAGGGGTGGTGAAACCATCCTCTCTCTTCAGGTGATTATAGAAGAACACACAGAACACCACGTTATTTGCTCTACCAAAAAGTATTGAGCGCACTCCTACGGAAGGATCTACTCAGAAAATCATATTATATATATATATATATATATATATATATACATATATATATATATATATATATATATATATATATATATATATATATATATATATATATATATATATATATATATATATATATATATATATATATATATATATATATATATATATATATATATATATTTATATACATACACACACACACACACACACACACACACACACAGTGATACCTCACCTTACGAAAGTCCCAACAAATAAAAAATCCAGGTTACGAAACGCATTTTCCTAAAATTTCTGTCTCTGGATACGAAACAAATTCACATTACGAAAGCACCATCAAATGCATGAGTTGCTCTCCCATTGGCTATCTCCCAACATCCTGCCCTGCTGGCCTCCCATTGGCTATATCCCAACATCCCATCCCGCTGGCCTGCCATTGGCTAGGAGGGATGACGCAGCTCTCTCCCATTGGCTATTATGGAGCTGTATCTCCATAATACCCATGATGCTTTTTGTGTAAAGGACAGTTAGTGTTGTTTCGTGAGTTTTTCGAGTGTGCTCATTGCAACTTTATTTTTTGCCTCAGACTTTTAACCTTGCATAAACATTTGTAAGATTATAACTCTGCTAAGAAGACATGGTCAACACATGCGCGTGGGCATGCACAAGCACAAACACACACACACACACACCTGATTCCCGGTGTGAGTGAAAAGATGAAGCGGGCTCATGGCATGCGGTTGACTGATATCGCAAAGGAATATGGCCAAACCCGTCTACCATTGGTACAATATTGAAGCAAAAGGAGGTCTAAAAAGGTATGCGTTTATAATTTTTAAAGGGTTTAGGGGTAGTATTGGGGGCCTTGGAACAAATCATGCATTTTACATGTAAAATGTGGTTCAAGTTACGAAAAATCCCGATTATGAAACCACTTCTGGAATAGATTAATTTCATAAAGTGAGGTACCACTGAATATATACAATACAAAAAAAAAAAAAACTTAAGGATATTTGGAAATGTTCTAGATACCCTTAACTTTTTTGGGTAGTGTGTGTATTAAATATATATATATATATATATATATATATATATACACATACATATCACAGTAAAACATTAAGTTTTTCTTAAATCATTACTACATTTTAATTCTACATTAATACTGTATTAATAAGTAAGATTGTCTATAGAATGTGTTTAAGAAGCATATTTTAGCGCATGTAATAGATACACAGTATTTTTACTTCCGGTTGATCATTCGCGTATGTAATATGATACATGGGTTTTACTTAAGGGTACAGAACTCGCGGATTATCTTCATTTGCGGAAGGGGTCGGAACCAAACCCCCGCGAATAACGAGGGCCTACTGTATAAAAAAAAGAGAGAGAAACATAAAAAAGAAGAAAAATCAAAAGAAAGAAATGAAGGAAAAAACAAAAGTAAAAAATTAAATAAAGAGGGCTCACATTCTTGGCGTCAACAACAGCTGGGTGACTCTCTTGCTCGTTCGCCACGTGATTAGTCCCCAAGTCATCTTTAACAGACAGTGTAAACGGATCCACCGCCTCCTTCAACAGATAAAGACGGAATATCAATGACAAAGTAGGAGACAGAAAAAAAGGGAAGAAGAAAAAAAAAAAAAAATTTACCTGACTGAGAGCAGCTGATGGGAGACTCTCTCGCTCCTCCACCATATGATTACTCTCCATTTCATCCTTTAAACCTGGACTGAACGGTGGTGCCGCCTCCCCCTTCAGAGAAAAAAAAAAAGTGAGCGACAGAAAGAAAGAAAAGCAACAGGGAAGTAAAAAGAACGATGGAAAGAACAAAGGCAGAAAAAGTCAAACAGAAAGAGTAAACAAATAAAAAGTCAGAAAAAAAGAAAAGAAAGAAAAACTCACATTCTTGCTGAAAACTGCAGTTTGGTGACTCTCTCGCTCCCCCATCAGATGATTATTCCCCATTTCATCTTTTACAGACAGATTGAATGGTCCCAAATCTCCCTTTAAAAAAAAAAGAAAAAAAAAAAAAAAAAAAAGAAAAAGGTCAAAAGTGAATAAAGGAAAGGAGAAAGAAAGAGAGAAAGAAGGGAAAGAAGGCTCACATTCTCACTGAGAACAGCATATGGGTGACTCTCCTGCTCATCTGCTATATCAATACTGTCCATTTCCTCTTTGACTGACAGATCGAATGGAATCGCCTCGTCCTTTAGCAGGTAGAAATCCTCTCGATCGTTTGGTCCCACACATTTCACCAGATGCTCCAAGAACCTGTTCCTCCTTTCCACTAATTTAGAGCACTTCAGGCAGTGAAAATGGGGCTCAACCTGGCAGTACAAGCCACACTTGTAGATGACATATTCTGCAAGAAAATAGATTTTTTTTTTTCCAAAGAAAGAGAAATAAAAACGTCAACAGCAACAATAAACTTTAAAGAAAGAATTATTGCGTGGGGGAGAAGATGGAAGCCCAGTTTGTAGATGAGGAAGTAGCTTGCCTCTATATTTCACTGCCCTCTTTTCATGGGATTTTACATGTTTACTCGCTTTGCTTTTCACCGTTGGTTTAAAAATCTCAGGTTTGCAGAAAGGACAGTGATATTTGTTGCAGCACTGCATACACTGTTCCAGCGGAATCGGGCCGCCATTTTGGATCGTAACATGGAGCTGTCAGATAAAGAAATCAGAGGTAAATGAAACATAAATAAAAATCAACCGCATCATTAAGAGCGTTTCAGGTTATACACAGGGATCCCAGTTAGGTTCAGAAAAAAATTGAGGAAACTAAATATTTCAGCTGGGGGTCAAGGGAGCCGCAGGGCCCCTTGCAGGGTACAGGGGCAGAGGGCAACGGCCCCTAAATCTGAAGACAATTTACCATTACAAGGTGCTTAGGAAGAAACTTCTAATACAGAATTGAAAAATGACTCACCGGGCAGTTTATAGTTTTACTTTCTCAATTTTTTCTTTTTTTAACTTCATGTTCACTCCCCTCACAATGCTGTTTCAATGCCAACCAACCTTGACCTCCAAAATTGATCACGTTCCCGTCACAGACTGCAAAGTGCTTTCCTCGTATCTTTATGTTCCTAAATGAATTCCGATAGCGAGAATCCGTCTACTACTTTTTCCAGCCACGACAAGTTCCATGAATTTTTGATCCCAGCATCTAACCCCCGATACTGCTCTGCGATCTCTCTTATGGCGAATGTCTCTTCCACGACATGTTGCAATCGAGAACTTGTAAGGTGGGGGATATGCATGTAACACGCACGTATTATTTAAAAATCAATGATATACAAAATCTACAACAAATCTATGCTACTTATGTATACACATAAAACACAAAGTTACTGAAAGGCAAAAGTGGTAATGTACCAGACATGTTTTCTATAGCGAAACTCGTACATGCAGGAAATCGATCAGAACGCCAGCAAAAAAACGCCATATAGATGGATTTCACGTGACGTATGCATACTTAATTAGGTATGTGCACATGGAGACTGGGTCCAAAACTTTGTTGTTTACACAATTTTACATGGCGTACTGGCTTATCGCGAGTTGTGCTTTTGTGTATAAAACTACGGCATCGTGACTTCATGATGTGTTGTTGACTGCACAAATAGAAGCAAAAACCACCCCGGATTGTTTCTGTTCCAAGACAGTTCCAGCTCGCAGAAAAAAAATGGAAAGGTAAATGCCGATTCTTATCCAAATAGAATTGTAAAATGTTTTAGATCTAAATAAAAATGCTGGTTTTTAACTCAAAATCCTAAATTTTACTTAGATATATTTCCTTTCCTGTAAATCCCCCTCCCCCCATACCATCATAGTGACATGGTACTGAATTATTATATCATACATTACACATCAACCATTAAGAGTACTTTTAGTTGTTATAACTTTAAAGATAACTTTTTAAACAACAAAATGAACAAATTTCAGTTCCTTGCATGTTTGTTATTTAAGAGACCTAATATTAAAAAAAATCCTGCGCTACTTTTACAAGTATGAAAGAAAGTGCCAACGAGACATAAATCATGAGAATGATTTAAAATCCTGCTAAAATCCTCCTGCTAAAAGACAGTTAGAAGTAGAGGATGGGATGTCTGGAATTCTGCCTCTAACAGACAACATACAAGGCACAACACAAGAAAAACTTTGATGATCGACCAGTAACATACCAGTAACATCGGTAAACAACAAGACTGGAAAATGTTTTCTGCATCCAGTGTGCGCACGCACATTAGTCACGTGACTACTATTTGACAACATTGAAATCCGTCTATATGTTTTCTCATTATTTCGCGTACATTCTCACGGTACTTTACTTCCGAGTGTGATTGAATGTCAAAGGAAACAACTGACATCGACCAAAACACATATAAAGCAAGCCAACTCGATTGGCACACATTCCACTAATCTGTTAACCGTCCAACGCAATTTTTTTTTTTTAGCAAAATTATACAAGAATAAAAAGAATTATCACTTTGGCGAGTAAAAATAGCAGATGTTTGGGATCCCTGTATATGGGATAGATTGACAGGTAGAAAGAGAGACAGAGGAGCAACAAACAGAAAGAAAGAAAGAAGGGAAGAGGGGCTCACATTCCCACTAAGAAGGGCATCTGGTTGACTCTCTTGTTCCTCTGCCATATCAACACTGTCCATTTCTTCTTTTACAGACAGATCAAACGGAACCGACTCCTCCTTTACTGGAAAGAGATTTTCTCCACCATCTGTTTCCACACTCTAGATAGATACAGATAGATAGTTAGACAGATAGATACTGAGTACAATAAATATTTGTTTGATTTATCAGTAAGACTTTACTATAATTTTTGTGATGTGCAACTATTCCACATGGAGCTGTACAATCTCAGTAATATTTAAAATTGGGAATAAACTGAAAAGGCGTGATTACTAGTTATCTTGGTGTATCAGTTCAGATTTAAAAAAAAATTATAAATTAATGCAAACCAAATAGACACAATTCGCATTACGACTGCGCATGTGCAGGGAACGTGACCCAACAGCTGATCTAAGGGTCACTGCTACCAAACTTTATTGCAGCCACTTGCTGTTGTATGGAAACACATCCGAACAACTGCCGCTTAAAGTCTGCCTTAAGCCTTAAATTATCGACATGCCAGGTGCGCATTGTGCCGCAGTGAACTGTGGGAACAGCATGCATCATCTCAAGCATTGGAAAAAGCGAGTTTGCGGTATACATGCCTGCAAATTTTGGACTAACGCGTGTACATGTCTGCCGCCGTTCACGCTATTTACCTTCCCCACCGAGCTGAAGGATCCGGAGGGACGCAAACGTTGGATTAAAGCAGTAAGTTTATAATTAAAGTGTTCTTTATTCGAATTCATTGACCCTATAGACTATATTACCTTTTATTTACCTGTTAAATTACCATAAAAATCGGCAATGCCAAATTATATATGTAAATTATCATTACACATCATGGACTTCGATCTTGAAAATTACTGTTATGTTAATGTGTAAAATAGACTAACAAGAGCTGTCAGATCACTCGGTGCAGCTGTAAAACTTGTATTTACCTTCTTTGTAGTCATTACGAAGTCACGCTAATAGGGGTGCCTGGTCCTTCATTATCAAAAAAAAATCCGCTATGTCAGCGTACATACACGGCGGCCACTTTGATAAGATGTCATTTTCTGTCTCCCAGCCGTCTTCAAGTCCCAAGGGGTCGGAAATTATCACGATTTCCTCATCCACTTCAAATGTCAACAAGCTGGCATAGTCACGTTGGACTGGTTTAGATTCCTCAGCCTTTGACAAAACTATCGGCAGTTTTTGTAATGCAAGCAACAAGTTCATCTTTACGCTTGTGGGAACAACCGGGAAGACCCCTGCGTATACAATACGCCCGAAGCTCGGGAACTTTCCATAAATTAAACGCATCGATAGTGCAGTTCTCATTCACATCAAGGTTTACTTCCACCACGTTTGGTAGTCGAGATCCCATGATGCTGTACATGAGCCGAGATACGAATTGTGTATATTCAATGTCTACTCTACACTGTAAAAGAATAAAGAGGGGAGGCACCAAAATATATTTTTAAACATTTGTATAAATGTCGGCCTGCATGTCCGATTATTTTTAAAAATGTTATATTTATGCTTGAATATAATAATGTGATAGTTTTAACTTTCTGCAAACTTATATTGTGTCCCTTTTAACGATTTTTCCATGATACGAGCTTCGAATCCACCAAAAATCTGCTCCATCCAACGAGCAAAAATTCACTTTACGAGCTCTCCTCGAAATGGCTTTTCCGGGCCGATTAGCCTCGTATTCTTCCGCATGTATTCCTCCACGCTCCAAGAACGCCTTATGCAGTGCTTCTCAGTTATTTTCTGTGACACCCCCTCGAGGAATAAAAAAAGAAAACATTTCACGCCCTCCCAGCGTGCACCTATAAATAATGTTCACTGCACTTCACATCATTTGCGCTGTGCTTTTTCCTTTCACCATAGGGAACACAGCGAGAGCGCCAGTGGCACCAACTGTAGTAGATGTTCAATTACACTTAATTCTAGTACAGTATGGCAAAAAAGCATGTTCCCCAGGGTCATACGTGCCCCCCTGGCATCACACCCTACTATTTGAGAAGCACTGGCCTTGTGGGAGCTCACCATGAGCCTTTCCTCACTGGCATTCGTAGCGTGTACATGCACAAAATTCTCCTCCTCCTTCTCTGTTACGCACCACCTCCTGCCTGCCCACATGACATCTTTGCTGCAGTCGATGATCGGGAGAGTCAATTGACTTCTTGTTTATTCCTGTTTTATTATTAATTATTATGAATGTTAATATACATGTATTAATATTATTATGAAATATTTATTATTTTTACATGTTTATCTTTAATATATTAGGTCAAATATACATGTTTGTAGCCAGTGATATGACTTTGGGAGGGGGCTGGAACGGATTAATTGGTTTATTATTATTTATGCAAATTTTTGTTTCCTCTAATTAAATTTTTTCTACTTACGAGCTCACCATCAGAATAGCTGAGGTAATCACTGTATATTCAAATTCAAAGAAAATCTTTTGTGGGGGGAAAAAAAAAATTCTGGCAAGTCAGTTGATAATTTGAATAAAAACCTCATTTTTCCAAGACTTGGAATCTAAATGAAAATATTTTAATTAACCAAATGAGTGTTTCTTTTTAAAAGGCATGGTCTTGTTGTGGTGACTATTTGGTGTCTTCCCATGATTTTTTGAGTTGGAGACTGCCTATGATAATCTGCAATAATCAGCATTGGTTGATAAAAAAAAATCTGAAAATGGACCAAAAAAACAAACAAACAAACAAAAAAGGTGGATTCCTTGCTGACAGTCAGCAATATGGTTGACGATATCAGCCGGAGACCCCTCATGCCCGCTCCCAACCTAAAAATTGATTGAATCGTGGCCATTATTGGACGTTATTGCCCCAATGAGATCAGGTCTTCAGAAGTCGTCCCTGACCTCAGCTGGGTGGGTGGAGTTAAACAGAGCGCCACATATATGCAATGCGA
>CM045745.1:34000281-34065281 GCA_024760905.1 Plotosus lineatus | reverse complement strand
AGACTGGAGTACAAACATCCAGAGCCACCTTGCACAGGCGTGTGCAGGAAATGAGCTACAGCGGCAGAAGCGCCTGACCTGGGCTACAGAGAAGCAGCACTGGACTGTTGCTCAGTGGTGGCATCAACATATCAAATAAAATTATTATCCAAAAAATAACAACATATGCCAAGTTTTGATTGTTTAAATTATGTTCAAAGATTATGATGCCAAAATGTTAGGTGTTTCCATTATTTTGTCCACCCCTTGTATATTCTCTCCTCTCTCTCTCATACATTATAATTGTGTGTGTGTGTATATATATATATATATATATATATGTATGTATGTATATATATATATATATATACACACACACACACACACACACCATATTTGACGTGATTAGTGCCCAGGGCACCTTAAAAATTGGAGTGGGTGGGCACTTATTAAAATGTTTACCAGCGGAGTGGAAGGGTAAGTGCTTATTACCATCGAGGTGGAAAACATGAATAATAACAGAACAATAAAAGAGTTTTACTGGTATTTGTGTTCTTCATTTTGTGGTATCAATGAAAGCAGAAAATAAACAGAAAACAGTATCGTTAAAAAAAAAAAGAAAAAAAAAAGACCCTTTTCTTTTCCCTCCAGGTGCTGTTCTTTTAAACATTTTCCCAGAATTAAAATCGAGCCAATCAACACGAATGTCAACTTTAGCACATGGCACATTGAACCAATCAACACGAACATAAACAAAAGCACATGGTCAGGAATGTCTTTAAATTTATGAAGTTAGTGAGCAGGACAATCGGGTGAAAAATCCTCGTCATCACTTTCTGATTGGTCCATATCTGGCTCATCGCTCCATTCATTCAGAGCATCTGACAGTTTTGCTGGAAAAGATTCTAATGATTCATCGGTTGTTGGACATTTACCAAGAGAACACAGCAAAATATTTTCCTGTTTTTTAAAGCATGGCAGAACATTCAAATGTGTTGTTACTGATAAACATTATAGACATTCCCCAGTGGCAGGGGGTCTTGAAATACCTTGTAAACTCACTTTTACAGGCAGTGAATGCCTCATTTTACGGTTACAGAGACTGATCGAATAAAATTGGTAAGTTTGATCTACGATTTTGCTCACAGTACACATGGGCGGTTATTAGACGTAAGGTAAAAAACATTGGGAGGGCGCTTATTACGTCGAATACGGTACATATATACATACATGCAACATACACATATACAGGGAGCCCTCATTTTCCACGGTTAATTGGGACCAAGATACCCCCCGGACCGCCGAATCCCGCAAAGCAGAATCAACCCCCTGACTGACGTATACGTACATGATTATGTGTATATAATATCAATAAATACATATTCAATGCTATAAATGCTTATAATAACAATTAAACATACAAAAATAATGCATAAAAAGAGGTAAATAAAATATAAATACACACGTACAGACACGAACACACAAAGGTGCACGCGCACACAGATGCACACCTCACATAAAAATGTAATTAATTTTGTTGGGGGGTTAGATTGGAGTTTTTTGTTTGTTGGGGGGGTTGCATAATTGGCCGTGTTTTGCGGCATTTTCCTTAACCTTTTCCCATATCTGTCCGTCTTCCTTTCAGCTTTTTCCCTTTTACTCGGGAGTCGCCACAGCAAATCATCTGATTCGCACATTTGATTTGGCAGAGGTTTTTTACGTCGGATGCCCTTCCCGTCACAACCCTTTTTAGCAAGGGACAGAAACACGCTGACGACTTTGCAGCTCCTCTTTACGAAAGTCAGCAATGGTTCTTTTACATTCCTCTCACCATAGACAGTGAGAGACATGGCCTGCCTTTGATAACCCAGTTAGCTGCACTGGGGGAGGGGACAGTGGGACTCGAACCCCCAACCTTTGGATCAGCGATCCAGCATCCCATACCACTAGACCACCACTGCCCCTCCTTAACCTTTTCCCATATTCTTCCTTAATTTTTAATTCAATTAATATTTTTTAAAAACCTTGATGCACTGAAGACGCATGAATTGAAGCGCGAAGTAGTGAGGGATGCCTGTACACACATTTTATTTATATATACGCATGTACGGACATCTGTACATCTTGGTGTTTTTACATCTCATTTTGTTCTGATGGGTCACCAATGAGTTTTTCTTTTCGTGGCTGGCTCACAAACAAATGATAGAACTTGGATAGTTAAACCAAATGACATCTGTACGCCAGTTTCAATCTCAAATGAATTAGTAACTTATTAAATGTATCGCTCCAGTTAAAAATCTCTCACAAAACAATTTTTTACCTTCATGACCTAAATTTGCTTGCAATGGCTAAGCCTGATGGATGCTACTTTTGTACCCAATGGTGAAACCCCACCTGCTAAAAGCCTAATTTTACTGAAAATGGGGTTAGCACTTCTGTGATGCCAGTCACAGGCGATTGGATGCAGAATTAGATAAAGAATCAAGGATAAAGAATTAAGGACACAAAAAAGAAAGGAGACTCACCTTCACACCAAGAACAGTTGGGTGATTTTTCTGCTCCTTAGACATATAATAATTGTCCACCTTGTTTTTATGAGCAAATTAAACTGGGTGTCTTCTTTAGCAGGATCAACAATTCTATTTACATTCACAAAACACAATTAGGATAGTCAGTAACAATAGTGAAAATCTTTTAAAATATTACTGTCGGTTAAATTAGGATTGATTATTAAAGATGAAGGAATAAATAAATCACAGACTTTGGGTTTATTGCATTTCTGTAAATAGGGGTAGTATTGATCTGATGTCCCAAATTCTTGCTGGATTCCATGAGCACTGCAGAGTGTTTTATGTATTTAAATCGTGAACCCTCTTAAGTATAAGGCCCTTCAAATTAACTGTTACTATAGAAACGATAAGTAGGGAAATAAACCTGTGGGTTTTTTTAAATAACTGTCACTCGAACAGTCTAGCTAATCCGAGACGTTAGTTTAGTAGATTGGTTCAAAACAGTGATTCGACGAGCTTGTGAACGCACCCTTGCGAACTAAATTACTAGCTGTATTGTACCAGTTCCCGAAGCCTAATACCGAGTCTATACAACACTAAACAGCCAAAAGCACGAAATATTCCTCTCAATGTCAATGCACCGAGGTAGCATCCACGATAAATCCTTCAGATTATGGGTGAAATTTGGTTTTTATTCGCGAATGTTAACCCCGTACGTCGAATACGAGTCGATCGGTTCTCCAGGCTGCGTTCACTATCACTAGACTATTGGTAATAAACCTGTTTACCCTGCTTTGGCATCTCGAAATGCAAAACATTATTAATTTTAGCGTTCCTTTATAATCTGCTATAATACCATCGACAATTCAGGACAATAACACCATCACGTAATCTCTTTCCTACGGCTACCTGCAACCTCTCCTGTCCTGGACATTTCACCTCAGACTAGATGTTTATATTTGTAACAGACCGACCTACAAGGCAGGAAAAACACACCTAACAAACATTTAATCATGCAAACAATTACGATATCCTGTAAATCCAACGTACAACTTTAGCACGGCTCCGTTACCTAAAGCCAAGCTGAAGCACCAATCCGATTGCAGCAGGGCACTCTGGGAAGTTCCTGCTCAAGAGCCAATCACGTCGCGTGTAATTACGTCACTTCCTGAGTGAACCCGAATTTCAATAATCCCTTTATTAATGCATGTTTCTAAGACATGGAGTTGGTTTCAGTTATAATAATAATAATAACAATAATAATAATAATAATAATTCCGGACTATTTTAGATGAAATATATATTGTAAGCTCAAAAGTATGTGGACGCCTAGACTTCCCGTAACTTCGAGAATTATTCCCTCCCACCTGATTGACCACTAGTGACCAGTAGATTCTGGAGGGATTTGTGATCATTTAGCTACAAGGACATAGTAATTTATTTATTTATTCATTTATTTGTTTGTTTGAACATATTATACCACAATATTTTTGGCAAATCATTGTCAAATCTTTTGGGAAACAGAAGACTGAACATAGACAATATAACTTATGTACTACTGTAGAGAAAAAAAAAGAATAAAAGATTTTTAAAATGTATAATTGGTCATAGAACAGTGTGTTTTAAAAACAGAGGCATGGTGGTTAGTGGTCTGCCTCACAGCAAAAAGGACCAGGGTCCAAGTTCCTGACAACAGTGTGGAAATCGTATCTTCATTTCATTGTTGTGTGGGTTGTCTTTGGTTTCCATCCAGAAACATTCATTCATTCATTCATTCATTTTCTCAACCGCTTAATCCCAATTAGGGCAGTGGGGAGGCTGGCACCCATTTCAGCCAACTGTGGGCAAGGGCGGGGTACACCCTGAATAGGTCACTAGGCCATCACAGGGCTGACACTCGCACAACCATTCATACTCACATTCACATTAATGTGCAATTAGAAACTGTCAATTCAAATACAGCTGGGCAATATGAGTTAAAAGTTGTACCACAATACTTTTGGACATTTTCTCAATAACTTATCACAGTATGAAAGTAATTTTTAGAGATAAAATAACAACATGCAGCCGTGAGAATGGGCACAAACAAGTGTCTGTCCTCACGCCGGTCCCAAGCCGGGATAAATGCAGAGGGTTGCGACAGGAAGGGCATCCGGCATAAAACTTTTGCCAAAATACACGATGCGAACTGCCAATACTAATTTCATACCGGATCGGTCGAAGCCCGGCTTAACAACGACCACAATCAGTGCTGTCAACCAACAGGGTGCTGATGGAAATTGGACTACTGTTGGTCGAAGAAGGAGAGGCGAGAGGCGTGTCCATAGGCAGAGAGAGAAGAGGAAAGGTGTGAGTCTAGGACTGAGAGTAGGGACTTTGAATGTTGGTACTATGAAAGGAAAAGGTAGAGAGCTGGCTGACATGATGCAGAGGAGGAAGGTGGACATACTGTGTGTTCAGGAGACCAGGTGGAAAGGTAGCAAGGCTAGAAGCTTACGAGCAGGTTTAAACTGTTTTATCATGGTGTGGATGGGAAGAGAAATGGAGTAGGAGTCATCTTGAAGGAGGGGTTTGTCAGGAATGTTCTAGAAGTGAAAAGAGTGTAATTTCCATTCCAAAAATCCATTCATTTCTCATCCGTAGAAAATGATAATTGTAAATTTGGATAAGTGTGTCTGGATAAGAGTGTCTGATGTAAATGAACATAACTAAACTTCTCTGTATAGATGTCCAGTTATTTTTGTTTGGATGAATCTGCTCAGGTTCCAGTTTCGCCAACCTGCGAACACCTTTAAACTGTATTTACATGGTGATCATTATTGGCACGGAATGCGTCTTCAGGACATGTTCAGAAAGGAATCTTTTCCCACAGTCTGGACAGATGATAAAGTTGACATTATGTTCACATACTGTACATGCTTATTTTGGGTTCTAACAAGCTCTCCCCAATCCTGACACTGTATAAATGATAGTTTGACTCCATATTCCTGATCAGCACGCATCTGGAAACTGACAGGGTCATGACCTGAAGAGAGAGGATTGTTTCACCACCCCACGAAACAGATCTTCTTCTTCTTTTGGCTGTTCCCTTCAGGGGTCGCCACAGCAAATGATCTGCCTCCATCTCTCCCTATCCTCTGCATCTTCTACTCTTACTCCAACGACCTTCATGTCCTCCTTCACCACATCCATAAATCTTCTCTTTGGTCTTCCTCTGGGCCTTCTGCCTGGTTGTTCCAACCTCAGCATCCTACTACCAATATACTCACTATCCCTCCTCTGTACATGTCCAAACCATCTCAATCTAGCCTCTCTGACTTTGTCTCCAAAACATCTAACATGTGCTGTCCCTCTGATGTACTCATTTCTGATCCTATCCATCCTCGTTACTCCAAAAGAGAACCTCAACATTTTCATCTCTGCTACCTCCAACTCTGACTCCTGTCTTTTCCCCAGGGCCACTGTCTCTAAACCATACAACATCGCTGGCCTCATCACCGTCTTGTACACTTGTCCCTTCATTCTTGCCGATACTCTCCTATCACACATCACACCGGACACTTTTCTCCATCCATTCCAACCTGCCTGCACACACTTCTTCACCTCTTTTCAACACTCTCCATTGCTCTGGATTGTTGAGCCCAAGTACTTAAAATCCTCCACCTTCGTTATCTCTGCCCCCTGTAACCTCACCGTTCCTCTTGGGTCCCTGTCGTTCACACACATGTATTCTGTCTTACTGAGACAAACCTTCATTCCCCTCCATTCCAGGGCATACCTCCACCTCTCTAGATTTTCCTCCACTTGTTCTCTGCTCTCACTACAGATCACGATGTTATCTGAAAACGTCATAGTCCATGGAGATTCTTGTCTAAACTCATCTGTCAGCCTGTCCATCACCATAGCAAACAAGAAGGGGGTGAGAGCTAACCCTTGATGCAGTCCCACCTCCACCTTGAACTCTTCTGTCACACCGACAGCACACCTCACCACTGTCTTACATCTCTCATACATGTCCTGCACCACTCTAACATACTTCTCTGCCACTCCAGACTTCCTCATACAATACCACAGTTCTTCTCTCGGCACCCTGTCATATGCTTTCTCCAGATCCACAAAGGCACAATGCAGCTCCTTCTGACCTTATCTGTACTTCTCTATTAACATCCTCAAAGCAAACACTGCATCTGTGGTGCTTTCTTGGCATGAAACCAAACTGTTGTTCACAAATGCTGACCTCTGCCCTTAGTCTTGCTTCCACTATTCTTTCCCATAACTTCATTGTATGGCTCATCAACTTTATCCCTCTGTAGTTGCCACAACTCTGTACATCTCCCTTGTTCTTAAAAATGGGCACAAGCACACTTCTCCTCCATTCCTCCGGCATCTGCTCATTTTAAGACCTTGTTGAATATTCTTGTCTGAAAATCTACTGCTACCTCCCCTAGACACTTCCATACCTCAACTGGTATGTCATCAGGGACAACTGCCTTTCCACTCTTCATCCTCTTCAATGCCCTCCTCACTTCTCTCTTACTAATCTTTGCTACTTCCTGGTCCTCAACGGTCACCCTTCTACTCTTTTTTCTCTCTCATTTTCCTCATTCATCAGCTCTTCAAAGTACTCTTTCCATCTTCCCAGCACACTTCTGTCATCAGTCAATACATTTCCCTCTCTGTCCTTAATCACTCTAACTTGCTGCATGTCTTTCCCATCTCTATTTCTCTGCTGTGCTAACCTGTATAAATCATTTTCTCCCTCCTTACTGTCCAACCTATCATACAAGTCATCATCAGCCCTCTGTTTGGCCTTTGACACCGCTACCTTCGCCTTACGCTGTGTCTCCCTGTACTCCTGTTTACTCTCTTCGGTCCTCTCTGTGTCCCACTTCTTCTTAGCTAACCTCTTCTTTTGTACACACTCCTGCATTTCCTCATTCCACCACCAAGTTTCCTTATCTACTTTCTTTCCAGAGGACACACCAAGTACTCTCCTATCAGTCTCCCTGATCACATTGGCTGTGGTTGTCTAGTCATCTGGAAGCACTTCCTGATATGTAGTGAAAATGAAGTTTAAATAAAAAGTCTTTGTCCTGTCCTTTTATTTTTACTTATATATATATATATATGTCTGTCTCCCTTTCGGCTTTTTCCCTTTTACTCGGGAGTCGCCACAGCGAACCATCTGATTCGCACGTTTTGATTTTGGCAGAGGTTTTTACGTCGGATGCCCTTCCTGTCACAACCCTTTTTAGCAAGGGACAGAAACATGCTAATGACTTTGCAGCTACTCTTTACGAAACTCAGCAATGGTTCTTTTCCATGCCTCTCACCATAGACAGTGAGAGACATGGCCTGCCTTTGATAACCCAGTTAGCTGCACTGGGGGGGGGGGGGCAGTGACAACCCTGTTGAGAGTTGAGAGTGGGACTCGAACCCCCAACCTTTGGATCAGCGATCCAGCGCCCTATACCACTAGACCACCATATTTTTTACATGTATATATATATATATATATATATATATATATATATATATTTTTTTTTTTTTTTACATGATCAGCCCTCCATTTACGAAAACCTCTCAGCACGAAAAATCCAGGTTACGAAAAACATTTTCCTAAATTTTTGTCCTCTTTTTACGAAAACAATCTCTTTTTATGAAAAGCGCCAAACTAGCCACTCAAAATTCAAACAATGCGCGAATTGCTCTCTCATTGGCTGTCTCGCAACATCCCACCCCACTGGCCTCCCATTGGCCAGGAGGGAGCTAACCTGTACCCATACTTCCTGTTTGTCACACGCATGGAGAGTTGAACAGGACTGTTGGCTTGTTTAGAGATTAATCATTGCAACGTTATATTTCATTATCGCTGAAACCCCTCTACAATTGGGATGATATTGAATCAGAAGGAGACCTTAAAGCAGAAATATAGTGATGGAGGCAATTATTTCGGCACGATATTGAAGCAGAAGGAGCATGAAAACAAGACCTCCGATCTCGCAAGGAAGCAAGTTAATATTGAATCAGGACCTCTGATCTTTCGAACAGATACTGTAATTCTGCTTTAAATACAACATCCCGTCCATTTAAACATTTAAATAGAATTGGTCCGTCGGTTGCGTATTGCGTGTGGGCGGAGCCCACATTTGCATTCGGCAAAACACACCAGAGAGTTTTGTGTGTGTGTGAGAGAGAGAGAGAGAGAGAGAGAGAGAGACTGCGTACTTCTATTGTATATAGGCATGTTTCTTTATCTTATTTTTTTTTCAATCCTTCATTTGGGAAGCCCACTTTTATAATGCTTTTGTTTTTCTATGCACTTTTAGTTTCACTTTTTGGATCGGCGTCAGGAAACTCATTCACTGACGGCTCTGAACAATGCAGGTCTTACACACGTGAGCCCCTCCTCGGCCTGCGCGCCCCCTCTCTCCTTCATGCGGAAAGGCCCGTTGTTCCCGTGGAAATATGGAGGAAAAGGAGAGGCTGCAGAGTGGGACGAAAGACGCGGAGGACATATGTTCCCTCTGTCATCATGGGAAATGTCCGCGTGATCATCAACAAGACCGAGGAGCTGGCGGCACTGACCCGGCATCAGAGGGAGTACCGGGACTGCAGTGTTTTTCGGAGACGTGGCTGAATGAACACACACCGGACTCTGTGGTTTCTCTGAACGGATTTCCATTCGCGCGTACAGACCGGAGTGTGGTAGAGTGGAAATAAGAAAGGAGGGGGCCTAGCGGTCTATGTGAATGATCGATGGTGCCACTCTGCCAATGTGCACGTGAAGGAACAGCTGTGTACGTGGGACCTGGAGCTGTTCACGGTGAGCACGCGGCCATATTATCTACCAAGGGAGTTTTCACACGTGATTGTGTTTTGCGTGTACATTCCGCTCTCGGCTGATGCGGCGGCCGCGTGTGAGCATCTCCACAGAGCTGTCAGTCAGACACAGACTCCTCACCCCCGTGCCATGATTCTGATCAGTGGGGACTTTAACCACGCCGCTGTCCCGACATTCACGCAATACGTGAAGTGCACCACAAGAGGCAATAACACGCTGGACTTGCTGTATGCAAATGTGAAGGACGCTTACACCTCCACCCCCCTCCCCCCACTGGGACACTCAGACCACAACCTGGTCTACCCGCTCCCCCAATACACACCCAGGGTGTGAAAGGAACCTGCACAGAAGAGGTCTGTGAAAGTGTGGACTGAGGAGACCAATGAGAGGCTTAGGGACTGTTTCCAGACCACAGACTGGAGCATGGGGCAATGGTGGTCTAGTGGTATAGGGCACTGGATCGCTGATCCAAAGGTTGGGGGTTCAAGTCCCACTCTCCACAAGGTTGTCACTGTCCCCCCCCCAGAGCGGCTAACTGGGTTATCAAAGGTGGGCCATGTCTCTCACTGTCTATGGTGAGAGGCATGTAAAAGAACCATTGCTGACTTTTGTAAAGAGTAGGCTGAAAAGCCATCAGCATGCTTCTGTCCCTTGCTAAAAAGGGTTGTGACAGGAAGGGCATGCGACGTAAAAAACCTCTGCCAAATCAAACGTGCAAATCAGATGATTTGCTGTTGCTACTCCCGAGTAAAAGGGAAAAAACCGAAAGGAAGACAGACAGACTGGAGCATGCTCTGTGACTCCTTTGGTGATGACATCGACGGCCTCACACACTGTATCACCGATTACATGAACTTCTGCGTGGACAGCACTGTACCAACACGGAGGGTACAATGCTTCTCCAACAACCACCCGTGGGTCACCCCTGAGCTTAAAGTCCTCCTGAACCAGAAGAAGAGGGCTTTCATCTCAGGGGATGGAGAGGAGCAGAAGAAGGTCCAGCGTGAGCTCCAGTGGAGGATCAGGAGGGCCAAGAAGGATTATGGGAAGAAGATGGAGGAGAACCTGGCTCAGAACAACGTACGGGACATGTACGTCTGGAGAGGACTAAAGACGTGTCTGGATTTGGGCAGAGTGTCAGAGGGTCAGCTGATGGTGACCAGCGCTGGGCGGCTGAATTAAACTGTTACTTCAACAGGTTTGATTCTCCCCCTCCCCCCTCTGCCCCCCCTCTCCCCACCCCCTCACACGTCTCCTGACCTGCAGACACCTTCCCCCTCCCCAGGCCAACTTCACCTGACTGCAGCAGCCCTACAGACACATCCCCCTCCCTCTGCAGCCCACCCCGGTCCCCCCTCTCCCTCAGGTCAGACCAGGTGAGGAGACAGTTGAGGCGGCAAAATCAGAGGAAATCTGCAGGACCAGATGGCATCAGTCCCAGGCTGCTGAGGACCTGTGCGGACCAGCTCTGTGGGGTCCTATGCCAACTGTACAACCTGAGCCTCAGCCTGGAGAAGGTTCCCGTTCTGTGGAAGGCCTCCTGTGTGGTCTGGGTTCCCAACACAGCTCAAGCGAAGGAACTGGCCCACTACAGACCCGTCGCCCTGACCTCCCACCTCATGAAGGCCATGGTTAGGCTCCTCCTCGACCACCTCCGCTCTATGGTGAGCCCACCCTAGACCCACTGCAATTCGCCTACAGGCCCAACATCGGGGTAGAAGACACCGTTATCTACCTTCTGCAGCGGGCACTCACCCACCTGGAGATCGCCGGTAGCGCTGTGAGGGTCATATTCTTTGACTTCTCCAGCGCCTTCAACACCATCAGGCCAGCGCTTCTGCGGGGGAAACTGGAGGACGCGGGAGTGGATGGATATCTTGCTGCCTGGATCATCGACTACCTCACTGACCGTCCACAGTACGTGCGGCTGCGCGGCTGTGAGTCAAAGGTGGCAGTCTGCAGCACGGGGGCACCCCAGGGCACCGTCCTCTCACCCTTCCTTTTCACCATTTACACCTTGGACTTCACCTATAACACAGACAGCTGCCACCTCCAGAAGTTCTCTGACGACTCCGCCATCGTGCGCCGTGTGTCAGAGGGGAACGAGCTGGAGTACCGGTCGGTCATCGTCAACTTTGTGGACTGGTGTGAGCGCAACCACCTGTGCTTGAGCACTAGGAAGACTAAGTAGATGGTGGTCGACTTCATGAGAAGCACTCTAACACTCACACACACACACACACACACACACACACTCACTGGTGAACATCCAGGGACAGGACATTGAGACAGTGGACAGTTTCAAGTACCTGGGCATTCACCTCAACAATAAACTGGACTGGTCCCAAAACACTAGCACCCTGTACAAGAAGGGCCAGAGACGCCTCCACCTTCTGAGAAGACTTAAGTCCTTCGGAGTATGCAGACCTCTGCTCAGGACATTTTATGACTCTGTGGTAGCCTCTGCAATCCTCTACGCTGCCGTCTGTTGGGCCCCGGGCAGCACAGAGCAGGACAGAAAGAGACTGAACAAGATGGTCAGAAAGGCCATCGCTGTCCTAGGCTGCCCACTGGACTCTGTGGAGGAGGTGGGTGAGAGGCGGATGGTAGCCAAGCTCACATCCATCCTGGTCAACAGCTCTCACCCACTGCACCAGACTGTAGAGGAGCTGAGCAGCTCCTTCAGTGGACGACTGAGACATTCTCAGTGCAGGAAGGAGCGCTACCGCAGGTCTTTCATCTTCACCGCTGTCAGACTGTACAACGCCACTTTGAAACTGTCTGTGAAAAAAACGGTTATGTGCAATAAAAACCCCGTGCACTTTAATCAACCACATCTACCCCACTGACTGTGAACCATATCAACCCATCTACTCTGCCCTCAGATACATGTACACTTGAATAGAGGCCAGTCTACAAAGTTTTTTTTATTGTATATTACATTTATGCTATTCATGTATTTATTTATTTACTTATATAATTATGTATATATATATATATATATATATATATATATATATATATATATATATATATATATATTATTGTTCTGTTCTAATTAACTCAAGGATGTTACACCTTTCTAAGCTATTTTGCACCCCCTACTGATGGTACTTCAAGAGCCTGTAACAGTGAATTTCTCCATTGTGAGATTAATAAAGCTGTATCTTATCTTATCTTGTCTTGTCTTACAGAGTTAGTCAGAGATGAAAGGAGGTGTTCTTTTGACTGTCTTTCGAGTAAGCACATTGCAGCTTATTGTTCTTTTACGTTGTTTAATTCAGTAAATGTTTAATAAATGTGGCGCGCTCCGCCGAATGTGAGCAAAACGAGGCTCATCCGAACCTCCGATCCCTCAAGGAAACAAGTTAAAAGTCCAATCTGTCAAGGAGGGAATGCGCTTTGAATTCCCGGTCTTAAAATGCTCTGGCGTCCTGCGTGTGGGCGAAGCCCGCATGGAGCTCGCCACAAATGTGTGTTTGTGTGTGCGTGTGAAAGACAGAGACAGAGAGAGAGAGAGAGAGAGAGACACAGTGTTGTGTGTGTGTGCGTTAATAAAAAATGTTTAATAATGGTTTAATTAATAAATGTTAATAAAATGGTTTAATATGTTAATAAAATGTTGAAATGGTTTAATAAATAATTTTCTTTTACTTTTAACACATTTCAGACAAAATTGGTGTACTTTTATAATTTTTAAAAGATTTATGGGGTAGTCTTGGGGGCCTTAGAACGAATCACGCGTTTTACACGTAAAATGCGACCCCTACTTACGAAAACTCCAGGCTCCGAAAAACGCTCTGGAATGGATTAATTTTGTAAATAGAGGGCCGACTGTATATATGTATATCTCAGAGGATTAGATTTTAAAGTGTGTTTTTTTTGGCTCTCTTAGTCAAAAAGGTTCCCGACCCCTGATCTAGGATGAGCTTGAGCCCAAAAAATTGATCTTGTATGATTTAATCCTTCTATAGGCCTCCATGTTGCACGTCTGTGTTACGTAACCGATTTTCTGAAATACACCCGTGTTCATGTGAACTTCTCACAGTAACATACTTGCTTTTCAGGCCACACATGTAGAACAAGGGGTTTTCAACCTCTCCTTTATGCACCGAGACATGCCAAAATTCTCTGAATCTTTCCACAGTATTATGTACTGAGGATTATCCTAAATCCTCTGCAGGCTTGCGAAATATTCTTCTTGAACTGAAATCCCTCACAAATTTTGCCACAGGCTTTTTTTGGAGACCCTCTGGACCAGTTTCCTTCTACTGCATCCAGGTTGGAAGCACGGCCTGATATGGAAAGGGTTCTAGTAGAAGCACACACTTTCCACTTCTTGATTATGGATTTTATTGGGATTGGCATATTCCGAGTTATACATATCCACAATTATAGCACCGAAGTCTTCTGACAGTGTCTTGCCACCCATAGTTGATTGATTGCCACTGGGAAAAGATGCTCTTATGCTGAACCAATCATAATGATTTAAATTGATCACATGTAGAAATCAACTGGTTCAGTGCACAGTAAAGAAAATGATTCGTTAAACCTGATTCAGTTTATAAACATTTTTTGGAAGAGGTGATCTTACTCGCAACTGAGTGATTACAGATACATTTTTATTTTTCATAAAATCATGAAAGGTCATACGTGTCCCCCTGGCATCACCCCCCCCCCCCCAAGGGGGGCATGACCCACTATTTGAGAAGCACTGCCTTAGCCAGTTATTTAACTCCTCTTTTTCCACATGTACTCTTCTTGAAATTGCTCTTGATGTGCAAACCAGTTTAAATTAACAGTAAACTGAAGCATTTACTTTAGACCAGTGGTTCCTAACCTGGGTTCGATCGAACCCTAGGGGTTCGGTAAGTCAGTCTCAGGGGTTCGGTGGAGGTGAAGACACACACCTGACTCATATTCATGACGACACGCCCCACTTGGCCATCACTGGCTGCAAATGATCACGCTACATTGGCTTGGCCAATCTGTGCTGCCGGAAATTTGGTGTGCTCAGTAGTCGACTTGTGACTGTTGTGATGGTACGTCGTGTGATTTCTTTCTTAATGTTTTAATCCATACTATGTTGCGTCAAAAAAGAAAGCAGTTGGACGAATATGTACAACATGGATTCACATATATAACGGAACGTGATATTAGTCGGCGTCCTATCTGCATGATTTGCAAAGTAGGATCAACCCTGTGCTGACTGACGTATGCGTACATGTATATGTACATATAATATCAATAAATACATATTCAATACTCTTCTTCTTTTCCTTTCGGCTGTTCCCTTCAGGGGTCGCCACAGCAAATGATCTGCCTCCATCTCTCCCTATCCTCTGCATCTTCTACTCTTACTCCAACGACCTTCATGTCCGCCTTCACTGCTATCAATGCTTATAATAACGATTAAATATTAAAAAATAATGCATAAGATGTAAATAAAACAAATACACACACATACAGACGCACACTCGCACTCAGATACGCACCTCACATAAAAATGTAAGTAGTTGTGATGGGGGAGTTCATGCATTGTATTGGTTTTGTTTTTTGAACACAGTGATGTTAATGCACGGTTCATTTTGGTGCCCTAATAAAAACATGTACCTATGTCTTGAATTTGAAGAAAAAAAAAAATCACATTTTATTTTTCACTAAAGAAGGATTCGATGAATAAGCATATGAAACTGGTGGGGTTCAGTTCCGCCAACAAGGTTAAGAACCACTGCTTTAGACAGAAATGTTCTTGGCACTAATTACAGGGTGTTGACAGTGGTATTATTATTATTATTAAATAAAATGATAAACATTAAAAACATGAAGGCCATACTGTATGGCTTTATTTGTTTTTTCCAAGATGGCATTTTGTTGACCTTTTAGAAATCTTTGCCTTGGTGACCACAAAGCTGATGCATTTGCCATCTCGAGTGAAGCATTATTCATCAGCAATAATAATAATTTATAATCATGATCGTGGACCAACCAGATCGTATCATTCTCATGTAGTATATAATACAGTTTATACAAACCTCAAATGCTTGATTGAATCCTTACGTTTTTGTATTCCAGGTTTATAAGAGCAGAAAAAACTGTAAAGTTTGAAAAACATTAGTACCATAAACGAGCGGGATGTAAAGTTCATAGGCTGGCTGAGAAACAGTAAATACCAAAGCAATGAAACTGGAGAGCTACTTTACCTGTGGGATACTACTTCTATTCCAAGCACTGCAACATTGATGAAAGAAGCATTTAAACCAAGGAGACCATGTTTCACATATAAATATAAAGATATAAAATAAATTTCAATCATGAGGTTCAGCCAATGACCGTTTCAGCATAGACCTACATCAGTCTTTAGAGGTTTACAAGAGGTTTCAAAATGTAAAACCTTTATTAAACGGTTAAGCAGGTCAATCAAGGTTGGAAAATACCAGAACACCACATCAAGATCTGCAGTAGAAACTTCTCAAACTTCAGACAGAATTAAAGCCTCCACCAGTGTCTCAGAGAACTCGACATCCATCAATCCTCCCAAGTCAAAGCCGAGTCATGGTGTCACCGTTTATGGTTCTTCAGGCTGACTTTGAGAGTGAACAATTCTCCACGTTGGTCACAAAGGAAAGGTTTGTGAGTACCAAGATGTCCCAATTGGCTGAAGGAACGCTGACAACTTTGCATTTAAAAGGCTTTTCTCTGGTGTGAATGAGTTTATGTTTCTTCAGTTTATAGCTGCTCATAAAGCCTTTATAACTCTCATCACACACTCATGCATGAGGACCTTGGTGAGACCCATCTTTATCGCGCTTATTAACATGCCTAAACGTCTCTGGACAGTACGGACAATCGAACACCGTTTCTTTGGGACGAGTCTGTTCATGTTCCAGCTTTGCAGACCTGGTTTTGAACACCTTTAAACAGTATTTACATGATCAAGCATTTTCGGCATGGACCATGGTGTAGTGTCTTTAAGACGGTTTCGGTGTGGAATCTTTGCCCACAGTCTGGACAGACAATAAATTTCACTTTATGTTGACATGCATGCTTTTTTGTGGTTTAAAAAAACTGATCACATTCCTGACACAGCGTGAAAGATCATTTGACTCCATGCTCCTGTTCTGCATGTCTCTTAAAACTGATGATGTCATCAAACCAAACAGGAAGTACATCAATATTATATGTTTTAACATCAGCTGGACCACACTCAGCACAGCACAACAGTTTTTTGTGTTGAAAGACAGAACAGGTCCGAAAGGCCTCGGTCTCACATTGTGTACACCACACCACAAATTGACCTTCCTCCTTAAAAACTGTCAGTTGGTCTTCAGCAGAGTCAGAGTCGCAGTCAATGTCCTCTTCACATGAGCTTGGCTCCCATTCATCTGAACGGTCTGCTTTTAGACTTCCGCTTTCTCTTCTTTTTCACTTCCTTCTGATCGCTTACCTCATCATTACGAGATAAATAAGACCCACCCATTCCAGGCAACGTCTTCTCACTACACTCGTTATCTGATGACACAATCTGAACCACGACCTGCAAGATACAGAGGTTCTTAGATACTGATAATGGAAAAAAACATTACACAAGATAATTTTCCTTCTAGGAAAAGCATCTAATAAAGATGGTTAGTTTAGGCTACTTTTTTTTTTTTTTAAACAACATGTTTGAAAAAAGCCAAGTAATTTTGCATATAACCACTTAGGGGTGGTTCAACATTTTCAATATTTTCCCAAGAGTATAGAGAGTACCCCCGAAAGTGTACAAATAAATGTTGCTGATCTCTCGGCAGGATTTTTTAATAAGATATTAAACAAAACAGTGGTCAAACCTCTTCTATAAATCAATGTATTTCCTTGATCAATACTTCTTTTATACACCAGCCAAATAATAATTAAATCAATAAAAAAAATTATAATTCTTTTAAATGACACCTGCTTTAATATTAATTTTAAGACATTTGGTTTTAATAATAAAAATGACATTGTTTGTAATAATATTATTTTAGATTAAAATACAATTCAAAATGTCTGCATTTTTTATTAGGCATTGGCTTTTGGACGACCACGCTTCAGTTTGTGATCAGCTGCCTTCTGATGTTTCAGCAGCTGATACCGGGTTGGGTTGCATTCATTGCAGACTTTGCAGATATGCTTCAGTGTCTCATCTGCAGCTATAGCCCTTCGGGTCTCATCTGTAGCCCTTTTCCCATCAAGAATCAAATGATGTTGTGTATGTACTGCAGGTGGTTGGCGAATCACGCATTGGATTTATATATATATATATATATATATTTTCAGGAGCACATGTAATACCGTTGATTGACATTTTTATCATATTAAAAAAGCGTACACAGATATCTTACCCCCCTCCCCCCAGCGTACATTTTGTACGCTTAGGAAAATGTTGAAACTGTTGAATGACCACTTAAAACCACACCTCCATCTCATGAGTCAGTGGACATTTCTCCTCATTATGAAAGGTTTGTGTAACTTCAGCCGATGGTGGGTGACTCCTCCAGTCTTTGTGGTGGCCACAACTCTGGCAGTTTTGTGTGACTGCATGTGTTCACTTCATTACTCCTGGGGGAGGGGGGGGGGGTCAAGGTGAGATTCTCCATCATTGATTTTTACAGTGTGTTACGTCAGCAGTCATATCCTGGAAACACAAGACTTGAACTGTATGAGAACATCAATGCTAGCCAATAAAACATGATCAAATGTGTTTTATAAATAAATAGAAAAACAAATGTTTCAGTGCCCTGGGAGCTGCATGCTTATGTAACTGGTACCAATTCAAAATGACCAATATTTAAGTGGCACCAGCCAGAGATGAATACGTTCAGTATTATCAACTGAATCTATATTCTTTATGGATACAGCAGACCTATAATATCACCTAAAGGGCAAAAGTTCTTGGTCAATGATCAGAAATTCAGATTTTCAACCCCTAGTATCAACAAACTGCCACTTGTTGGGCCCTTAAGAAAAGACCTTCACCTGCTCAATTTTATAAATTGAATAATTAAAGTTGTTCTGGAACAATGCCATAATACATAAATGCATTCCTACGTGCTCTGCAGAGTCTAATGCTTCCCGTTATAATCACTGATGGAACTGTGCATAGAGTATGTATCCCGACGCTCTAGCATAAAGCAAAGGCTTGCACTGTGCACTAACCAAATCTGTTCTAAGCACGTCCTTCTCTGGGTGCCAGAAGCATCCTCGCACATTATGTACTGTGGTAGAATGGGATATCAGTCGACAGATGGACCACCATTAGGTGGTCATGCTTGAAAAACAGGCCAAGAAAAGCTAGTAAGAGTGCCAGCACACTGACGATAATCACTACCTCGCACTGAAACCTGGGCAGTCACATCTGCCAAATTCTACATACTGACCTTCACTGCTCAGAATGATTTGATGCTCGTTTCATTCCTTTCCCCCCCATTTTGCCTCACATACAGGAATCAGCCATATCAACCATCATACTTTTAAAACAAAAAAGGGCCAAATTTTTGCTGTTGACAAATAATGAACGCTAACAAAAATAAATCAAATTAAATACAGACCCTTGGTGGCAGATTTCTTAAAGATTTTTATTCTGCCTTTACCAAAACATGGATGCACAGACTGACAAATTCAAGATGGCAGAAATACAGTGCTACCTTGACTTACGAATTTAATCAGTTTCAAGGGCAAGCTCGTAACTCAAACATGCTCGTTAGATAAAACAAAAATTCCGATCGAAAATAATAGAAAACCGATTAATCCGTTCCAACCCCCTCCCAAACTCATAACCTGACACAGATACAAATATATCACCATATATAATAAAGACAAACATGTAACAATAATATTTCATAATACAGTAGGCCCTTGTTATTCACGGGGAATTGGTTCTGGCACCTCCCGCGAATCAAGATAATCCATGAGTTCTGTACCCGGAATTAAAACCCCATGCATCATATTACATGCGTGAATGATCAACCGGAAGTAAAAAAAAAATATATACTTGTTTAGTACTCAACGCGCACTTGCTTACTTGAAAGATCGGAAGTCCAGGTAAGCCGCGCTTCGTCTCATAAGCTTCATGTGTCACTTGCGACAAACGCCTCACATTCAAAGGGGAAGGACTTAAGCAGCGCGCTTTGAGGCGAGTGTACGGTTTGTGTTTATAGGGAGTAGATGAGAGGACTTAATTCAGGTGTGAACTGCATTCAACCCGAGCAGCTCAGCCACGCCCATCAGCCGAAGCGGGGAGAAAACAGACACACAAACATTCTCAACATTAACTTAGGTTCTGTACTGGAATAATAATTGAAAAAGACTTAAATTCTATGTGCTTTACAACAGTTCAGACGATTATTCCTCTTCAGGCACTTCAGAGGAAACTGTTCGTCAGCAGAAAGTCTTATTTCTTCAGAAGAGACATCCAACTGGCGCTTTGGCAACGTTTGAGTGACATCATACAGCTTAACTGGGAATTAAAACACACTAAAAAACACACTGGGGGCGTGGTGTGGGTGACCCTGGAGAACATGCTACAGTAGTTGGCTATGGCACTCTCATTGTTGCGCTATGGTGTAGGGAAAAAGCACCGAGCAAATGATATGAAATGCAGTAAACACTATTTACAGTGGCGGGCAGGGCGTGAAATGTTTTTTCTTCCTATAGGGGCATCACAGAAAATAATTGAGAAGCACTGCCCAAGGCGTTCTCAGAGCACGGGAGAATACAAGGCTAATTGGCCCGGAAAAGCCATTTCCCCA
Source organism: Plotosus lineatus (assembly GCA_024760905.1). Taxonomy (NCBI): domain Eukaryota; kingdom Metazoa; phylum Chordata; class Actinopteri; order Siluriformes; family Plotosidae; genus Plotosus; species Plotosus lineatus. Next base: position 34,045,176 of record CM045745.1, on the reverse strand, counting down.
GCAGAGCTTGTAAATCAAAATTTTGCTCGTTGGATGGGGCGGGTTTTTGTTGGGATCGAAGCTTGTATCATGGAAAATTTGTTACAGTAAAACCTCCGCTGACGAACGCTTAAGCTCACGAACTTTTCGCCTCAAGAACATTAAATTTGCGAGCATATAGTCTCTGCTGACGAACTAGTTTTCGGCGGACGAATCAAACCACGCGGTCGAACAGCGCCACAGTGGCGGCCACGAGAAGCTGACGCACGCTCACGGCGTCACAGTTCGTCAGCCCCTTTCTTTGAATGCGGAAGTGGTTCGTGTTTGCTAGACATTTTGGACCATATTGAGTGTACTTTTGCTATTATGGGACCGAAAAAGACCCCACCACAGGCGGAGATCATTGAAAAACACGAACGAGGTGTGCGTTTGTGTGACTCGGCGTCCCAGTACCAGTACGCTAAGTCTACCATTGCTCCCATCCTTAAGAACAAGGAAGCTATTAAGGGTGCGTGTGTGGCTAAGGGTGTTTCCAAACAGTAGGCGTTTCCAAACACTCCTTCCAAACAGTAAGTCCCTCCCTCCCTCCTCCTCCCACTCCATTCCATCAAGCCATCAACTACCATCACAAAGGTAAATAAAACGACTTTATTATACAGTACAGTTTATTTCTTTAATTACAATACAATAGCACATTTATTATACATAAAATAAGGTATATTTTTGTGTAGTTTTAAGGCTTATTTAGTAGAAAATTATGTTTTATGGGGACCTGGGAACGGATTATTCTCATTTTAATGGTTTCTTATGGGAAATAAATGTTCGGAAGACGAACTTTTCGCCTTACACACACTTTCTGGGAACCAATTATGTTCGTGAGCTGAGGTATCACTGTATTAAAGACACTCACGAGTCAAGGTACCACTGTATTGCACTTTTATGAAATGCAATGACAACCTCAAGTTGTAAGGCCATGTCCTGGTGCATTCCATGCACTGAATCAATATAATCTAATATTTATATAATCCGAGTACAGGCATGCACTACCAGAGACATTTAAAAGCCATGCATCACCATCATCAGACATCAAGGTTGGTTATTCCATGATGATCCTTTGATAATCGTACGACTCAGGAGTTGGGATGGAAGACATTTCTGTATTTTTAAGTTTTGTTAATTCCATCAGAGAATTAGGGGTACAGGAAAGTAAAGTATGTGACAGCGTGCCACCAGAATGACGGTAATACCTTAATCCATTGATAGCACGTGCATCACTGACTGTGATGAATGGAAGTGGCACATTTGTATTTGAAGTGTGATATCTATGATCACGAGTTATGCCATAAGTGTTTGCTGTTCTGGATTAATGAACAGCGGTATTCTCGTCCAATACGATGACTCTGGCCTCAAATGGGTAGCTCTGCACTGGGTCAGTCTGGCTAGATGCATTGCAAACCTGTTGAAAACCAACAACAAAAAAATGAACACATAACTGACAGACTGCTCTCCTTTGGTTTTAATAATGGTTCACAATTTTATGAGATCACCTGCCACAACTGAGACAAATTTAAATTATTGTTGGGGATGGATTTACATGTCCTGTGTGTGTAGAGAAAGGGACAGCGAGGACAATATGCTAGCTCGGTAATCACAAAGAACAAAACCAGTTACGACCACACCCGCCTGCCCGTAAACATGATAACACATCCCGTTTACAACGGGCGTATGATGAAAGTTTATATTTGGCTGTGAACACGGATGAAGGAATCCTGTAATTTCTTCTTTGGGACATACTACAGTTTGTGAGACGGTGGTTGCAGGAATACTTATGGTTATACTCATAGCGGATTCCTGCAGTAGTGCACTGATCATTTGGAAGTCCCAGAAAAGCACATCACTCGAAATCATTCACATTATTTACTTTATTTTATAAATAAATAATTTTATGAATAAATAAATTCCAATATACTGACAGAGAAATATCACAAAATACATCAGTCTATCCAGCAGTTAAATGTGGTTCCTGTGTTTTAAATAAAAAATAAAAATAAATAAATAAATAAACTGGGATGGAAAACTACGAAAGTCTAGCATCCATCCAGAAGAGTTGAACTTCTTGTTGCTTTGTGCTATGAAAACCAGGATAGGATCAGCTCCAGTCTGATGACCCAGAATTCTCAAATGGAAAAGCCCTACAGACTTTCCTTTGCCTGCCTTCTACCCGAGGCCTTTACCACGTAAATTAAATTGTATTTGGAGATTAAAATTAAATGTCACTCAATTTTATTAAATGCAACCCATCAAAATTTAAAAATAAAATAATGACCACAAAGGCTGCATGGTGGTGTAGTGGTGAACACGTCCACGTCACAGCAAGAAGGTCCTGGAGTCGGGTCCCAGCTCAGGCATTTCTGTGTGAAGTTTGTATGTTCTCCTCGTGCTTGCATGGGTTTCCTCCGAGTACTCTAGTTTCCTCCCACAGTCCAAAAGCATGTATAGCAGGTTAATTGGCTGTTCCTAGGAATGGGCGTGTGGATGGTTGTGTGAGTGTTTGCCCCGCAATGGCCTGGCGAGCTGTTCAGGGTGTACTCTACCCTCGCCCTGAGTCGGCCAAGATGAGCACCAGCCTTCCTGCGACCCTAATTTGGATTAAGTGGTTCAGAAAATGAATGAATAATGACCACGATTGTCCACAATGCATGATGTACTCTTTCAGTAATAAACATTCATCCATTCCTTTTCGTATATCGAAGGTTGGATTGCAGAGGCATCAGGACCACGAGGAAAACTCAGGCATTCCCTATCCAGTGACACTCTCCAGCTCCTCTTGGGTGATCTTGGGCATCCCCAAGGCAGTGAGTGCAAGGCCTGCCCTGGAGCCTCCTTTCCAGTTGGATGTGCCTGGAACACCTCTAATGGAAGGTGACCAAGAGGCATTCTAATCAGATGCCTTAATTACCTCAACTGAGTTCTTTCAATGAGGAGGAGCATCAGCGGGTCTCTCAGCCTACCTCTAATGCTGAAGCCAGACACCATCAGAGAGGAAACTCAAATCAGTCCTTTGTATCCATGATCCCATTTTTTCGGTGACTACTCAAAACTCATGACCATAGACGAGGCTTGGAAAGCAGATGGACCAGTAAATTGAAAGCATTGCCAGTCAACTCTGCTCCCACTTCACAATAATAGACCAGTGCAGAAGCGATTTGTCTGTCAGTCTCCCACTCTGTTCTAACATCACTTGTGAACAAGATCCCAAGACACTTGAACACCTTTGCTTCAGGTAAAGACATGTAAAGGGTAGAATGCTCCCTCCAAGGTACGTACAAGTCGAGAACCATGGCCTTAGATTTAGAGGTACCGACTCTCATCCTGATATACATACATCACACCCAGCTGCGAAATACAGACGCTCCCCAGCTTACGAACATTTGTTTTACAAACATCCAGAGATAGAAACAGGGCTGTCTGAGGTCGAAAGTGAAATGAAATTGAAGCACAAGTAGAAATAGAAATGGAATAAAATCTATATAATGATTATATCATAAATATAAGTATTAAATATAATTAAACATTATCCTGAGGTACACTTAATACTAGGCTCCAGCAGAGGGGCATGGCCGACACGTGCTTTACACCTTGTGGAGGTCAAGAAAGAGAAGCAGAACGGTACATTTCTGAACTCCCGCCAGAAGAAACAAATTGACTCCAGTATTATAATGAACTGGATAAGAGTGAAACTCTCTGTAAACCTGATCAGATCCGTTGTGCTGTGCTTGAGAGGAACCAGGAGTTTAAACAGGGGACATAATGATATCGATAATGTGGTCATTTTATAATTGAATAATTTTATATTTTTAGCATTTTAATGTTTATTATACCCATTACGTGGGTTTAATTTAATTTGAAAATATTTTATATATCTTTTTAATTTATGTATATTACATTTTGTAAAGACTTTTAATAAAGTTTCCTCACATTGTTTCCCATCTACTGTGCTATAAAGACGAGCAACATGCTCATTCAGGTTCTAGAATATTGTCCCTCTTCACGTCCCCGTTTTCCTGTGATCTCTCTCACTCCTGGTGTCACACCCACAGTGACTACATTTCCCCCTGACTCAAGTGCCTCCCCTGTAACAATAAAGTCTCTCCATGTTCATCCTATTCTGTCTCCTGCATTTTGGGTCTGGCTGAAAGTTCCTGACGTCATAGTTAGCTTGATAATTTATGGTGCATTTAGGTTTGCACCTTGTACCAATAAATGATAAATTCAATAGAATGAAATAAGATAATTAAGCAGCAAGAGAGAGAAAGACAGAATGCATACAGTACAAACTCGTATAGGTTGCTTATACAAGCTTTAAACATACGTTCCTCTCTAAAGAACGTCCTGTAATGACTTACAAACAAATTCATATAACAAGCGGCCGACCGGAACGTAACTAGTTCGTACTGGGGGGGGCTTATTACGTCGAATACGGGGTGAGAGGGAAAAATTTTTTTTTATATAATATATATATATATATATATATATATACATACATACACACACACAGTGAATGAACTATATATATATATATATATATATATATATATATATTATATATATCCCCTTTCTTCCTTTCGGCTTTTTTCCCTTTTCTTGGGAGTCACCACAGTGAATCATCTGATTCGCACATTTGATTTGGCATAGGTTTTTAAATGTTGGATGCCCTTCCTGTCACAACCCTTTAACAACAGACAGAAACACGCCGACAGCTTTGCAGCCTACTCTTTACGAAAGTCAGCAATGGTTCTTTTACATACCTCTAATCATAGACAGTGAGAGACATGGCCCGCTTTTGATAACCCAGTTAGCTGCACTGGCGGGGACAGTGACAACCTTGTGGGGACTTGAACCCCCCCCCCAACCTTAGGATCAGCGATCTTGCTCCCTATCCACTAGACCATCACTGCCCCTTATATATATATATATATATATATATATATATATATATATATATATATATATATATATACACACACACACACACACGTCCTGCTCAAAAAATTAGCATATTGTGATAAAGTTCATTATTTTCTGTGATGTACTGATCAAAATTAAACTTTCATATATTTTAGATTCATTGCACATCAACTGAAATATTTCAGGTCTTTTATTGTTTTAATACTGATGATTTTGGCATACAGCTCATGAAAACCCAAAATTCCTATCTCAAAAAATTAGCATATCATGTTCAGGTAGTCTAAACGAGCTATTAACCTCATCATCTGAATCAACCAATTAACTCTAAACACCTGCAAAAGATTCCTGAGGCTTTTAAAAACTCCCAGCCTGGTTCATTACTCAAAACCGCAATCATGGGTAAGACTGCCGACCTGACTGCTGTCCGGAAGGCCATCATTGACACCCTCAAGCAAGAGGGTAAGACACAGAAAGAAATCTGAGCGAATAGGCTGTTCCCAGAGTGCTGCATCAAGCCACCTCAGTGGGACGTCTGTGGGAAGGAAAAAGTGAAAGAAGGGCCGATTTCAGAGCTTGGGGGACCTGTGGAAGCAGTGGACTGGGCTACAGGTGCCGCAGAAACGGCGGCAGAAGCTCCTGACCTGGGCTACAGAGAAGCAGCACTGGACTGTTGCTCAGTGGTCCAAAGTACTTTTTCGGATGAAAGCAAATTTTGCATGTCATTCAGAAATCAAGGTGCCAGAGTCTGGAGGAAGACTGGGGAGAAGGAAATGTCAAAATGCCTGAAGTCCAGTGTCCAGTACCCACAGTCAGTGATGGTCTGGGGTGCCATGTCAGCTGCTGGTGTTGGTCCACTGTGTTTTATCAAGGGCAGGGTCAATGCAGCTAGCTATCAGGAGATTTTGGAGCACTTCATGCTTCCATCTGCTGAAAAGCTTTATGGAGATGAAGATTTCATTTTTCAGCACGACCTGGCACCTGCTCACAGTGCCAAAACCACTGCTAAATGGTTTACTGACCATGGTATTACTGGGCTGAATTGGCCTGCCAACTCTCCTGACCTGAAGCCCATAGAGAATCTGTGGGATATTGTGAAGAGAAAGTTGAGAGACACCAGACCCAACACTGTGGATGAGCTTAAGGCCGCTATCGAAGCATCCTGGGCCTCCGTAACACCTCAGCAGTGCCACAGGCTGATTGGCTCCATGCCACGCCGCGTTGAAGCAGTCATTTCTGCAAAAGGATTCCCGACCAAGTATTGAGTGCAGAACTGAACATAAGTATTTGAAGGTTGACTTTTTTTGTATTAAAAACACTTTTTTTATTGGTCGGATGATATATGCTAATTTTTTTTTTTTTAATAGGAATTTTTGGTTTTTCTTTTTTCCCCCCCAAATTATCAATATTAAACAATAAAAGGCTTGAACTACTTCAGTTGTGTGTAATGAATCTAAAATATATGAAAGTCTAATGTTTATCTGTACATTACAGAAAATGATGAACTTTTATCACAATATGTTTTTGTCAGTTGTTCCGCCACATATTTAATTTAAATACAGTGACTATCCAAGTTACGAACTAACTAGTTCATAAGTCGGATTGGTAATCAGTCAAATATTTAACACAACGAAACTGAAGTCACGCAGCACTCGCTTTTTTTTTTCCTCCTTCATACTGCTTTATCACTTCCATCTTCATCTCCAACGACAGTGTCTTCTTTGCTTTCTTTGTAGAATTGCCATCTGATGAATCGGACCTCCTCTTGGGGCCCATGGTAACGGTGTACAGTAAATGAATGTAAAATTGTTGTGTAAAAGAGATGTTACTGCGGCGGTATCCAGTCACTGAGTGTAGTGCTAGAATGCTGCGAGTGTGAGATGCTGCGCCGCCACAACCATCTTATGCGTTGCCAGACATATACAGTAAACTCATTATAGGCATCTGCTAGATGTGGTCATAAGTACGGGTGGGCGTAACTCGTGTACATTGTAACTCAGAGAGTGAGCGTACCTGCTTTTCTTCTCTTCCTGTGGAATTACTTTAACTGTTCTCATGGTTTTTAAACTGAGCTCTTTGTATAGTCACAACATGCTTTTCTTTTTTTATTTTGACCAATCTCCTTCCTTTTCTATATTATTATTATTATTATTATAAAATCTGTATCAAAGTTCCATACAAACATTACGTTCCTTTAGCTATGAAAAAAATCAATGTTTTACGTGAATCATTATTTAATCACAATATAACGTGCAGTTGAAGGTCATAGCTAGTGAAGAATAAATACTGTAAGTAACTCGGAATTACATGTTGAAACTCCGAGCTCTCACCTCGATTGGTTCCTCTTGGCGAGGCGCTGCTCGCGTCCCTGATCCTCCTCAGAGTTGCTGTGAAGGAATTCTGTGGGAAAAGCGTCCGGTTTCAGACCTAACAGCTCGGGCTTGGTACCGGGTAGTTCCGCCTGGAGGTCGCGAAGATAGCAGGTCGGCCTGAAGTGGTCTTCGCAGAGACTGAATTGGGTCCGAACGGAAATGTTTTCAGAGCGAACCTGGGCCGATGTTGTGCAGCCAACGTTTGTCCAACTCGGTTTTCCTGCCGTCCGTTGGTTTCGGAACACGGAAGAAATGTCCCCGCATCCTCTGCACTTATTATTAGTGCACCCGGCTACACAGTACCGACCCACACCGTCGGGCTTCGGACGGAGCTGGAGTTTTCCCGAACCGCCGCATTCAAGCCCACTTGGGTGTAGAAATAGACACGTGGCCGATGACGTGTCCCGAGTGAGTCACATGATCGGTTCAGTGTTTATGTTTGGGATGGATACAGTATTTGGAACATGTTTTTCTCATCATCATTATTATTATAATTATTATTATTATTGAGCATAAATAGAGCAATTAATGTTTTGAAATGAACTTTATGCGTCAAGAGTCAAAGAAATGATGTAATTTCATTTATTGATTTCATTTTGTGGAAATTTTTGAATTTGTATTTTAACTGTCCTCCATTTTTCAATAAGCAAATCGGAAAGTTCATCGTAAAATTTTTTAAACAAACCAATTAAAGTCAGTGGTGGCCTAGTGGTATGGGGCACTGGATCACTTATCCTAAGGTTGGGGTTCGAGTCCCACTCTCCACAAGGTTGTCACTGCCCCCCCCCAGTGCAGCTAACTGGGTTATCAAAGGCTGGCCGTGTCCCTCACTGTCTGTGGTGTGAGGTTCATGTAGAAGAACCATTGCTGACTTTCGACAAGAGTAGGCTGCAAAGCTGACCAGGGTGTTTCCGCCCTGCGATGGCCTGGCGAGGTGTTCAAGGTGTACTCTGCCCTCGCCCGGAGTCGGCTGTGATGGGCGCCAGCCTCCCTGCGACCCTAATTAGGATTAAGCGGTTACAGAAAATGAACAAAACAAAAATATGATCATTTGATTCATCAGGAACATAAGAAGGAGGGTGTCGAGGGCTTCGGTGAAAAGGCGGAAGGCCAGAAGTGTTACTATTAAGGTCAGGTGCGCTCATTTTTGCAGAAAGAGGTGACAGAAGGACATGGGCATCCAATAGCAGTTTATGATCGGTTGGTGATGAAACATTTTGTTCTCCAGAGGGAATCTGACCATTTGCAGGAAAATTTTCACCTGCATTACAGCGCATGTCGATCTTAAACAGCCGGAGTTGATCTCGCAAATTTTGTTTGGTCAGGAGGGAAAGCATCGGGTTGGCATTATCCCAATGTTCCTTTAGTGACTTATCGTTGATGTCTCTTTCGCACATTCTAGTCGTGTGGATTTCAGATGGTTCGTACAGGATATTCATGGACGGGTTCTTTGCCTCCCCTTGGGACATTTCCCTTTTTCAGTTTTGGTGGTTTCATTACCGGAAGGAGACGAACTGGACTGCAGACTTGAAAATGATACATTTTCCTTGGCGTTAGTGAATAACCAGCATCAGGGGATCAGCCCTAACTGGGTGATGTACGTTTAGTTCAGTTAACACAGTTCCCCTATCTCGGCCCACCACGCAGAAACATACATCGCCAGGCCATTATTATTATTATTTTTATTATTATTAATTTCTCACTAGGGTGGCATAGTGGTTAGCACATTGGCCTTACAGCAAGAAGGTCCTGGGTTCGATTCCCATCTCAGATGTTTCTGTGAGGAGTTTGATTGTTCTCTCCGTGCTTGTGTGGGTGTCCGGTTTCCTTCCACAGTCCAAAAATATGCACAGTCGGTTACTTGGCTGTTCCAAATCGCCCCTGGGTGCGAGTATGAGTATGAAAGGTTGCGTGAGCGATGGCCTGGCAAACTGTCCAACATTCAACTCTGCCTTCGCCCAGAATAGGCTGAGATGGGTGAAGGCCTCCCCTTGACCCTAAGTAGGATTCAAGTGGTTCAGGTGAATGAATGAATGAATGAATGAATGATTGTTCCCAATTATCCCTAGGTGTGAGTGTGAGCATCAGTGGTTGTGAGTGTTGGCCCTGAGACGGCCTGGCAAGCTGTCTAGAGTTAAACCCTGCCCTCACCCAGAGTCGACTGAGATGACTGAAATTAGAGCCATTCTACTTCCCTTTTTATATCTTATAACTGGTGTGGTTCACTTTCAGAGGAAAATACAGATTAAACCGGTTATTCTTTCATCCCAGCAGACGTGTGTGTGTGTGTGTGTGTGTGTGTGTGTGTGTGTGTGTGTGAGAGAGAGAGACAGAGGGGGGGGGGGGGGGAGAGCACATCAGTACAAGATACAGACTGAGGATGGACACACAAACCCAAATGCTGATGTAGTAATCTGTGAATAACAAGTCTTGTGTTTTCCCCCTGAATGCACTTTAGTGTACTGCACCCTGAATATCGAGTAACGACACGGAGCACTAAAGAAGAGACAGGATTCGTCTTTTCCCGACTAATCAGGTGATCTTTCCCTCAGAACTTTGCGACTGAACACCATCAGGCAGAACACGGTCTTTATTTGAAGGACCTTCATTGTGCAGTCAATCTCTTCTCTCATACGTCATTCAACAGGACCGAAACAAACCTGCACAAATCCCTCGCAGAGTTTTGTGCACATTATACAAAACTCACCTGCTGTAAATGCCATCAAAGATGCTTATTGTGGCGTTTTGAACATGTTCAAATGTCTAATTCTTTGCCATTAGGTCTGTTGTGTGATGTTCCGCAACATCCTACAGTTGTGTTTGGATAGACAAACAGATCTCGTACACTTTTCAATCGGATCTGCGCGGTTTTTGTAGTTCTTATGAGAATTATACGTCGGGGTGTCAAACTCATTTTTACCGAGGGCCACATCACTAAATTTAAATGTGATCGTGGAACAAATAATCAGTGTACACCTACTAGTATTCTAAATTCTAAAACCACGCATTCCATGAAAATCATCAAAATCATGCATGGCAAAATGATTGGTTTGGGCATTTGTCCTCTTTTCATTTATTCACTTGAATTTTCTCACAACACTTAACAACAACCTTTCTGGAGTCATGAGTGCCTAGCTGTTCACTCGACATTGGCTACCGCCAGAGCAGTGGTGGCGTGGTGGGAAGGTGCTTCATTAACGATCCCAAGGCTAAGGGATCAAGCCCCACTATCCATGGGTTGTCACTGCCGGACGGGCCGGATCTGGCCTGTGGGCCTTGAGTTTGACACCTGGGTTCTATGTAAGATCCACAGAACTTCTATATAAACCCATGTGTATCATACTACAGTTTAAGTGTTAGGCTGTGGGTCAACTGAGTACCACAAGAATATCATACAGGTCAAGACAATTCCAATGCCTATTCCTAGTCCAGTGTGGAAATGATTACAGACATATGACGACACCCCTGACTTATCCCCCTGCATTAGGTGCTGGAGGCTTAAACAACACAATTATAATTGTAAGTTCTTTGCAAAAGGGGCTTTAAGCAACATAAGTGGTCAGATTTTCTCATTCACCTCTTGAGCCACCACTGTATGAGGGCGTCACATTTTCTCTCACCAATAGGGTATGTACAGGGTGACCCAAAAATAATGGGAACTTTTTGACAATACTATAAAACCAAGAGTGAAGGAAGAAAAATATGAACATAACAATTAAGAATAAATGACGAACCTTTCATGGCAAAGTATTTACCTGTTCAAGGTCACTGTCTCGCCGTGTGGCCACTTGCTCATGTCTAGCAATATGGAATTCAAAAATTCCCGTTTTTTTGGGTCATCTTATATTTACTTGTGAGATCATGATATAAAGCCTTTTGGATGTTAGTCTCTGTCAAACTCTCTTCTGTTGAAGGATGTTAATCAGGTTCCGTATTTCAGAGATATGAAGGAACAGAAGGGGTGTGGAGAAATGACAGGACCCACAGCATGATGGTTTGGGTCTTGGGAGGTTAAAGCTCTACATGCACAGGACGAGCACTGGTCAGTTGAAACAACGCACGCCAACTAATAAAGTACAGTACTGGGTGGGAATGAGGTAATTTGAAGGCACATGATCATGTAGGTGTGGCATCCTTAGGGTTACGCCACACAGACTTTTGTTCTTAAAAGCAGAGAAAAGGAAAAAGGAAGGGAGGGTGAGTCCTATCAGGATGTTCCACATGCTGGAGTTCACTTCACTTCATCTACTTGATGTTCTCTGAAAAAAAAAAAAAAAAAATCAGTGCATGTACAATACATTTGGGGGAAAAAACCCCAGATGTAATTCTGAGCACCAGGTACTCATGCTGTATAAACACAAAGATTCCAGTTCATGTACAAGTTACACCATCTGCACTGGATTGGGGTGGAACCTGAAACATATGAAAAAGGCACCAGGTTTGATGGAAGGGGGGGAAAGCTGAATGGGTGAAAGTGTGAAGAATGATTTCATCAGCTCTTTCTGAAGAGATTGGAAGAAAAGGAAAGAATTACTGTTGAACATTGAGACCATTTTAATTCCAGACTCATGATTTCAAGTCAACTGTATACATACTGTACATTTGAATATTTTATTATATTAGTAAGATACATGTGATTATATAATAACATGAATATTTTTTAACAAACCTGACAGTCACTTGTGCAGTTTAACAATTTCATAAAGTCACTGACCAGTTCGGTTTCTCTTTAAAACTCCCAACAACATTGTAATGATTGTCATGAACTGCGTCACAAATCTCAACTTTAATCCGACTTGACCTTCCAAAGTATTTTATAATCTCCAAACTCTGGCAAAACCTTTGGAATCACCACATTAACACGATTTTGACTTTATTTAAAACTTAATAACTTAATTTTTTTTCTAGATTAATTAAAAAACCAGAACACTGAACTGTGGACTAAATGCCTTCTCAGACACAGCATGATACGAATGCAAAAGGCAAATTGTAAAAAAAAATAAATAAATTTTGACCAATCTGACTAGGGTTGTGGTCACCAATCTCATCCGACTCTGGGAAAATTATCATAATATGCATGTCTTTGGATGGCGGGAGGCAACCACAGTACCCAGAGAAAACCCACCACAAGCATGGGGAGAACACACACACGCCCCATACAGTGTGTTCTATCAAACCCAGGACGTTGTTGCTATGAGACATGTGTGAACCATGATGCTTCTACACCTTCCTAGAGGAATTTAACACAACATTAACATTCCCACTGAATGCAAGAAATCTTGTGAAATTCATTGGCAATAGATTTATATATATATATATATATATATATATCTCAATAGATCGGCGTGTTTCCGCCCTGTGATGGTCTGGCGAGGTGTCCAGGGTGTACTCTGCCCTCGCCCGGAGTTGGCTGGCATGTGCGCCAGCCTCCCCGCGACCCTAATTAGGATTTAGCGGGTACAGAAAATGAACTGATCAAATTTAATTTCTCTGTAGTTTTTTTGAAGCCAAAATGTCCAGCTGTTGACAAAAGGGTCTTGTCTAACACAGAGGTCGCAAGTTCGAATTTGGCTTAATCAGAGAAAGCTTTTTTTTTTTTTGGGTGGGGGGTGGGGGGGGAATAAAGGTATTTCCTGTGATGTGTGTTTAAGACACACATGATGATGTTGGGTATAATCCATGTGGTGATTCCATAATTTTTGCCAGTGGCTAAAGTAAATCCAGAACACGGAACAGACTGCTGGCAGGTCAGGTTTGGTGCCGCAAAAGGTTTTAAAATGTAATTTTATAAGGAAAACCACAGTTAAGCACATAAACCAGGATCCAAGAATCGATTGAATTTAACACAGGAACAGAAAACAACAACAAAAAAATACCTGACAACAAACTTTCAAAAAGTGCCCTTTTTCCTCAATAGATCCTGCAGCAGCATCACGATGACCTTAAAATATAAGGGCTCAAGTCTCTCATGCATGCAAGTACAAATAAGAAAATGTGCAGAGCTGTGCAGAATTCAGCCAATATGGTGGGTGGAACTTGAGGACATAGGAGAGAATGTGTGCAACTGAAATGTGCATAACTCGGAATGTGGAGGGAAAGAAAAATAAAAAAAATAAATAAATAAAAATAAAAAGACTTCGAGGAGAAGTGGAGACTCGGACCTGAAGTCAAGAATATGCCAATATTGGTCACCTGACCAGGTCTGATGTCTGTACCGACACCAATACAACCAGAGCTTTCCTATGAAACCTCCAGCACTATATCCTCGACATCATTTAGCGAGTCTGCTGATCGGCGTCACGGCCGCACTGCTTGTGCTTGCTCAGGCTGACAGAGTGAACGATTTTCCACATTGGTCACAAATGAAAAGTTTCCCTCCAGAATCAAGTCACATTTGGGAAGTGAAGTTTCCATATTTGGTTGAAGAAGCACTCACAGACTTGCCATTTGGACGGTGGATGAGTTTATATTTCCTCGGCTGATTGTAAGAGATGTTTTAAGGATAACATATTTATATATGTACTTCAGTGGGAGTGAAGATGCTTGTTGTGTTTGATATTCTCAAACGTCTCTGGCCATCTGTACGGTTGCTTTTCTTTAGGATCAATCTTCTCGTGTTCTGGTTTTGCCAACCTGGTGTTGAACGCCTTTAAAATGTACACGGGTGTGAATGAATAATCTGAATGGAGCGGAGTGTTTTCTGCACACTTGCCAGACTGCAAGTTAGATTTTGTGTTCACATTCATGTTCTGCTTGAGCTTGAACAAGCTTTCCACACTCCTGACACAGTATAAAAGATGGTTTGACTCCGTGCTCTTGTTCAGCATGAATCTGAAAACTGATGATGTCATCGAACTGAACTGGAAGCTTTTCTAAATTAGTCGGTTGAAGATTGTCAGCTGTACCACACTGAACACAGCAGAACAGTTTTTCGTGTTCGAGGAGCGAACATGAGCGCAAGGCCTCGTTCTCACACTCCGTACACCACACCAGAAGTTTACCCTCACTGCCCTCCTTTAAAACTGTCAACGGGTCTTCATCAGAGTCAAGATCGAGGTCCTGTTCACATGACCGTTGCTCCCATTCGTCTAAACTGGCTTCATTTTCAGACATCCTCTTTTTCACTTCCTCTTCCTGTACGCTTGTAGTTTCATCATTACGGCATAAGTAAGACCCATCCTTTTCAATAAACACGTTCTCACTGCATTCGTGATCTGATGATACAGTCTGAGCCAAGACCTGCAGAATACAGAAAGTCTTCAGTAAGGACACATGGGAACCATTTTCGAATTTAATTGCCTTTTATAAATTTTCTTAAAAGCATAATTAAGATCAGAATTTTCAGCTGTAGCACTACACCCTTTCCCCTTAACATCTTTAGGCTACTCGTATTTTATTACTTGTTTGGCAGATTTCTATTATGTAAACCCAAGACAGGAGACAAGGTGTAAAAATTATTTTAAGAACAGGTATTTAATTTTTAACAACACAACAAAGCAAGAATAAAAGAAAGGGTAAAATAAAAACATGGCACATTTTGCCCCTTCTTGTATTCTCAAAGAATCCCGAACGTGTGTTTTGATTTAAACATTGAATCATTTTGGTACAGAATATGTCTTGGTGTATGTAGTACTTTTCATACTCTCTATATTCTGTTGAAACGACTGCGTGAACCAGACCAGTTTACCGTTTCAACATTTCCCAGACCGTTTAAAAAGAAGGCCGTCCTAAAAATACTTTCACAGACCTGTGGCCAATGGTCGTCTTCCAAGCTCAGGTGCAATTAGGTAAAAATATATCCTCTGAGCACAAGAGGAACAAGAAACACTACAAATCCAAACTTGCAAAAGCATGAAAAGCTACATGTTGACAGGATCACCTCTGACGCTCTCACCCAGCGGGATATTTGTATGTGCACACACGATGACAATTGCAAGATTCAAAACAGCAACTAGGTGTCCGAGGCAACACCTCCGATGCATGCACAGACATACAAGTTGTATTTACAGTGGTTGCTGTGAAAGGGTGACAAAAAGGACTGACTTAAAATAAAAACTTTTCAGGTTTTTAAGTTCAATGCACTCTCAAAACATTAAGACAAGCAGAAATAAAAATGAAAATATCAATAAAATAAAAAACAAAAAAAAAGAGAGAGAGAGAGACATTCCAATATTTTTTTTTGAAATTACAATTAATATCAGAAGATTCATGAAACAAAGAATATAAGATTAATTGACCTTATGCTGTTCGAGGGAAAGTCATTCATAAATAGTAGCTGATCAAACACACACCTCATCATCATCCTCTTCATCTTGTTCATGCTTCAGTGCATATTCTTCTTCATTATGAAAGGTTTGTGTGGGTTTAGCTGATGGTGCATGACTCTTCCAGTCTCGGTGGTAGCCACAGCTCTGGCAGTCCTGTGTGACTGCAAACAGCCCCTCGTGCCCCTCAATGGTAATACAGCACTCTTTCTTACAGAACCTGCAGAACTGGAAAAGCTCCAGCAAACACTGTGTGTTCACCAAAACCTCATGACTCCTGGACAAAACAAAACAAAAAAAAAGATAGACACCAGACAGTCCACAACACTGGGCTTTATTGAAGAGTTGTGAGAATAGACATAAAGTCATTCAGATTTGCCAACATAGGACAGTGGTAGCTTAGTGGACTACGCAAAGGTCAGCAGTGTCTGCCAAATGTTGTAAATGGGTCAAAGCTCAGCGTACATTTAAAAACATTGTCTGACCTTGGCATGAAGAACTAAAGATGGCATAACTCAACAATGCTTAGCACCATGGGGAACCCCAGTCTGAAGCATGGTGGTGGTAGTATAATGTTCACGGTTTTGGGGCTTTTTTGTAAATAACTCCGTAATAGGATAAGCTGTATTTAGTAAATGCAACTTAAACAGCCAAGTGAAACGATATAATAGCTACTATTCAGGAAAAAAAAAAGAAAGAAAATCGTGAATCTCTAAAATTACTAGCCACTGGGGCAATACAAGCCAGTGTGCCCTATATGCTGGTCCTCTGCTGAGGTAAAAGGGGAGAGCTGCATCAGGAAGGAAATCTGGCATAAAACCTGTGCCAAATTGAACATAAGGTTTCAAAATACGTAGTATGTTCATAACTGATCGTTTCGGGCTCTGACCAGCAGTGGCCCCAAAAACCCCAGTAATAGAAGGAGACCTACTGCATGGGAAAACATGCAATCTCCACACAGAAACACCCCTGCCGAGTCCACGACTTGAACCCAAGACCTTCTTGCTGTGATGTGTATGTACTAACCACCACAGCTCCATGAAGCTCCATGCAGAGACAAGCACCTTTATTCCCCTATAAAGCACTCTGTGGTCAACTTGGGGTTGAAAAGTGAGCCTTCTTACCATTGTCAACTTTGACACATGGAAGCAGATTTTCCCCCTTTATTTGATCAGAAGATTTGATCACTCATTTTTCATTATGTTGACTCATAACTCGGTCCCTAATGTAGAGAAGCACCCAACAGGATGCTACCACCCTCAGGCTTTACTGTATGTACGGTGTTCTTTGGTGGGCAAGAGGTAGTGGCTTTCTGCCAGATATTCCATTTCTCACTGAGGTAAAAATAGTTTGAGTTTTGATATGTTACAGACATACAATGTCATGTCTTTGCCAGAATTTCCTGTAACTGCTCTTGGTATTCTCTCCGGCCAGTTTCCTTGAGTTTACAAGCATTTTTAGGAGGGTGTGATCCTTCTCAGTAGTTCACAGTGGTAGCTTTTATTATATTTTTTCTGTCTGTTTGCTACAGATGCTTTCATTTGGATGTTACAAGTTTCATTGGGGGGGGAGAGAGATACATGTGGTCTTCACTTCAGGCTGCATACATTTTTAAGGAGATGAGTGTTTTCTATAGTCATTGTAACCGGACCAAATAGCTTTTAATACTATTATATGATTATTATTAGCCTCACAATTCCTGAAAAAAATCCTGTTTGTCTAAAACTAAGACAAACAAAAATGACCCTTTTTTCCTTACCTAAAATCATTAGATCCTTGAGGGATCAGAGGTCTTCTGACTGCTGTGGGGGCGGGGGAAAAATAAAAATCAGGTTTCAATTCATTAAAAGTCCGATTAAAGCCATTCATTGCAATTTCAATTACATATTTCTTTAAGAATATTGCATGCAAGCATCCCAAGGATAAAAGAACTCAGGCAAAATATACTGTATTTTTCGGACCATAAGGCGCATTTAAAAGCCTTTTTAATCTTCAAAAAAAATTTGACGGTACGCCTTATAATTCGGTGCACCTTGTGTGTGGATGAAGCCGTGAGACTCCATCTCATTGATACTGTGAAAACCAAAGTGAAGCAAACTAATTCAGAGCTCACCATCATTCTGGGTGGATTAACCAAAGAAACTCCAACCGCTTGATTTTGGTGTCAACAGGTCCCAAGTTAGAGGGATCCGGGCTTTATGTCCAAATACCTACTCCTATCTTAGTCAGGTGACTTGCTGAGTAATACACGAGTAGGGGTGTCATTGAAACCCTATTATTGGTATCGATATATTGATTAAAAAAAAATTCCGATGCATCGATACACTGGAATATTGCGGTACTGTTCCATAAATGTATTAAATAGAACAGACCAAGATATATTACAGTAGTTTGTATAATGCATTGAATACAGTGAGTCGTCGACTTACGACCGATGCGAGTTTCGTCTGATCGACTTGATGACAGCAAAAGTGGTGAAGCATGATTCATGGCAGTGCAGTGCGAGTGTTGTGTACGACGATTGTTTGTGCTGCTGGCAGCGCCAGCATCTTAAAAGGCCAAGCAGGAGCTGATGCAGATTCACTTTCCAACTGCTCAGAGCAAATTTATTCATCTACTTTCAATGCCACGTCACTGTGGCGCAAAGTTGAGAGCCAATCCTTTCTGTGTGGGTGGGTCCGATATCTTGAAGCTCTAATTTTATTGGACTAACATGCTGCAATGTTTATGTGACAGGAAGCGCATCCCAAGTTTTGGCAATCAGCTGGTTTGTGAGTTGAAGTTTTTCCATGTCCGTCCATTTGTGTTTGCTTGTCAACTGTGCTTGCCTTCATGGAAATGAACCGATCAAAACGAGGGAAATGTATCTCTTTACTCAAACAACACATGCAGTCTGTGGCTGTTGTTATAATACAACAAAATTGGAGTTTGAAGGTATCGGACCCGCCCACACAGTGGAGTACAGAAAGGATTGGCTTCTCTGCTGCGTGTCACAGTGACATGGAATCGAAAATAGATGCATAGCTTCAGAAGAATGCACATATCTGCATTATCCAGTGATAAGTGTCTCTTCTTGTTCAAAATGTTCTGTGCTGTTGAGAACACGCGCTCTGACGACACACTAGAAGCAGGGACGTACCATTTACCATACAGAGAGGCGGGACGTACCATTTACTCAGGGTGTCATTGAAATGGCATTTACTACAGACGCTGTCATGAACACAGGAAGCTATAACGTTAGAAGTATCGATACCCCTTTTATAGGTATCGATTATCGATCGACAATTTTATCGGCGATATTCCGATTGTCAATGACATACCTATACATGAGTGGTTTTTCCACCTAATCTCAGTCTCTACCGACCACCTGTCTTGTTAAGAGAATGCTTCTGTGTCTCAGGACCCTCAGCTGTCTTAATCAGGGGCTGCGAATGAGCGCTGCTATGTTGGTTACTGTGAATGTGCCGTCGTATTAAGGGCTGAGAGAAGGCTGAGAGAAGTTTACGACCCAGAAGACTTCTAATCTTCATCTCTATTGTTCTGCGACTCCATGCGTGTGAGGAAATAATAGATAAAATATTCTAATATAATAAAATAATAGGGGATCCAGGCTTTATGTTGAACTCACGCAACTGTTAAATTCAGACACTGAAGATGAAGAAGTTGATGGATTTGTGGAAGAAGAATGAACTGGAAAAGAAAGTTTGTTTTATATTGTTACATCTGAACAACGTTGAGTTGTTGTGAGAGTTGAATCAATTTTGATTGAACTGACATGTTTCACTTGGTGCGCCTTATAATCCGGTGCGCCTTGTGTGTGTATGGGCGGGGCCGTTCATTGATATTAGCCTTGTAATCTGGTGCGCCTTATGGCCTTGAAAATTCGGTATACTGACGCGTCCCGACTTATGTTCATCCGTTTTACGGGGTTTTTTTTCTTCCGATTTTACGTTTTTTGTTTTTGTTTCAAGTCAAATTTTGAATTTAGATATACCTACAGAGTACACCGACGTAATGACGCAATGACGCTGCGTCCATTGTTTACAAACTACAGACTGAACGTGCCCCTCCTTCCCAGTTCAGTTTATATATATATATATATATCAGTTATATAGCATGTTATCCTTGTGTTAAGACGTTGTCTCTGTGATCTTTGTGTTTACATTGTTTTGCAGACTTTTGTAACCCTAAGCGAATATGGTTGGTCAGAAGCGTAAACCTACTAGTATGGTTGCAAGTCTCATACATAGAGATAAATGAACTATCTGCTCAGATCAGCACAATCTAATGCATACTCAGTTAAGCAAAGAGTTGTAAAATGAATGAAAACCCGAATCCACAAATTACAGAACAATTACAGATATTTATTATTTTTTAGCAGAATCCTAAGAGTGTATATTTATTTTTATATTAATATTCATTAGGATTTGTACTTGTTCTTTGTATGCATCTCTTGAATAAAGTTTACTTACTTACTTACACAAAAGAAAGAACTCTCAGCTTTGCTGGTGAATCACATCAGTGCAGGCTGTGTTCTAAACGAGTTCAAGGGCACCCTTGCGCACTTGAAAGACCGGAAGTCCGTATAACCCATAGCAAGTACACTACTTTCGCAAGTACACTACTTTCGGTTTTGAGCGCCTCACATATTGTAAGTGTTGATTAGCTGTTTTAAGCTTCATGTAAAGCGACTCGGTATAAATAAGTGACTTATTTGAAATTAATGTTGATATTATTTGATATATTTGATATTATTTTACAATGTTATGTTTATAATATTTGATTTAGGGGTGTTTTATGAGATACGGTAATGGTATTTATGGATTTATAGTACAGTATGAGCGTCATACGTCAAATGTCACTGTAACAACTTGCGTTCAACCGTCCGGAACCAATTAAAAACGTAAGTCGGGGGCGTCTGTATTAAAGAACCTAATAAAAAAAGTCTTAACGGGACGATCATGAAAAACAGCATACAAAAGTGAAGTGGACTGAAAATGCAGACTTAAAATATACAAATTTGCAGAAAGGAAACTCACCAAATGAAGGTGGAAGCTTTTTAATGGTCTTGTTTTTTGTGCCGATGCTACGAAACCTATTACCTGAAGACAGAGAGTTAAAAACAACCTGTGAAAATAGACATAATGGAATCCAAGAAATTGTTAAGTGTTCTATGCAAGCATTGGCTGTGATGAAGGTCCTGCATGGAGGATTGAGTACTGCCTACAATCTTTGTAGCTACCATGACTACTCTCTGTAGATCACTGGTGTACCTCAAATACCAAGTTTAGATTTAGTACAGTAGGCGGGTTTTTTTATTTGCAGTTTTGCAGTCACGGTTTACATATTCCCGGACTGCCGAGAAACTGTCACGTCATTCAAATTCAACCAATGGCTGTCCTCCTTCCTGCTGATTGGTTGAGATGATGTAACGCCCCTTTTTCCTCATTCGCGTACAAATTGTCAATGAGCCTTTTTTTGTGTTTTAATTACCAGTTAAGCTGTACGATGCCACTTAAACATCGGCTAAGCGCCAGAAAAAGGTAATTGGATGTCTTCTGAATAAATAAGACTTTCTCAAGAAGAAATGACAGTTTCTTCTGAAGTGCCTGAAGAGGAATAATAATCTGAACTGTTGGAAAGCACTGTAGTATTAGTCTTTTTCAATTATTATTCCAGTACAGTACCCAAGTTAATGTTTAGAATGTTTGTGTGTGTGATTTTATTTACTGTGGTGTAACATGTTTCTCATTTTGTTTTGTTTATCCAATTTGTTACATTTCTTGTTCTTTTATGTCCGTTTTGTTATGGTCAGTGTTTTGGGGGGGTTTGATTTGGATGGTTGTGCCTCTAACTAACTGTTTTCTCTCCACTTCGGCTGAGCTGCTTGGTGGCTTACACCTGAATTCACTATTCTCATCTACTCACAATAAACAAAAGTATGCTCACCTCTGCTCCAGAGGATTAACTCACATCACATCACCGCTTCTTTGATTTGTAACGCTCTCTATCTCTCTCCTCAAGAACTGTTTTCTACCTGCTCCAGCTGAGGGGCGTGGCTGAGCTGCTCAGACTTAATGCAGTTCATACCTGAATTTAGTCATCTCATGCCTAATGCAATACAGTACGTTCCTATAGTGGGCATTTTTGAAAACTACAGTGCTGTATGTTTCAAGGAAAACAATTTAAAGGTGTTCTTTTATATATATGCTGTATAATGTTTATAATTTACTATCAATAAATATCACAGTAAAAAATGAAGTTTTTCTTAATCACTACTACATTTTACTACATTAATGCTGTATTAATGAATAAGACTGTCTATAGAATGTGCTTAAGAAGCATATTTTAGCACATGTAATAGATACATAGTATTTTATTTTTGGTTGATCATTCGCGCATGTAATATGATACATAGGATTTTACTTCCAGGTACAGAACTAGCGGATTATCTTCATTCGCAGGAGGGGCCGGAACCAAACCCCCGCGAATAACGAGGGCCTACTGTATGTCAACACACTCAACTGACGCTCTGTCAGATGTTGTGAGGATATTTATGGGGACAAGCATGCAAACCATTTGTCTGTGTATTATAATGAAGTCTACTAGTGCCCAATATTTACTGTGGTTAGCTAAATGAACACCAGTGGGCTGAGCACACAGCCCTGAGGGAGGCTACTGCCTGGCATGCTGGAATCTATTTTTGTTGTAGTAACAATGTCCCAGCTCCCAATGTCCTGAGCAGCCGGTAGTTCCTGACCGTGAAGAACATCACTGTACTGGGGCAACCTCTCGACTCACGTGACCTGGCTCCTTGTGATTGTTTCCCTTGCCTCAAACTCAAGGGGATCATCAAGGTGAGGTGGTTTCCAAATGTGGAAGGTTTCCAAATGTGGAAGTCATCAAGAGGACCGTGGTGATGAAGCCACAGGGAATCCTGGGAGACTTCTTCCAAGAGTGCATGGATGTGTAGTGAAGAGGGATGGGAAGGTGCACTAGGTTTACATTAAGGGGAAACCTTGTAGTTTGGATTTTAAATGTTTTTGTGACCCCAGTCCTGATATTTTTCTTACACACTTGGTACAACATTTTTGCATAAGTGCACAGTCATTCATCGAGTATATCGCCTGAGATGCCAGGTCCTTCTGCTTCCGAGGTTGACCAGGATAGGGTCTTCCACATATCAGCTGTTTCAAGATTTAGGCCCTGTTGCTCAACTGATGGTGAGACGGTTCTTCAGTGGTAAATATTCTAAGTTCAAATACCACAGCTGACAAGGCTTTTTCCCTTTTGCATGTTCTCATGTTTTTTTACTCTGGGTATTTCAGTTCCCTCCCACAATTCAAGCATATGTGAGGCACTCCACCGAATGTAGGCACTTGTCGTAAGTGACGTATGGTGCTTGTGAGACAAAGCGCGGCTTATCCGGACTTCCGATCTTTCAAGCGAGCAAGTGCGCATTGAATACTTGTTTAGTACTGAAACTTCACTTGCTCGCTTGAAAGATCGGAAGTCCAAATAAGCCGTGTTTTGTTTCACAAGCACCATACGTCACTCGCGACAAGCGCCGACTTTCGGTGGAGCGCCTCACATATACTCATTGGGTCAACTGGCTATTACACCTCGGTGAACATAGCTGTAATTGTTTCCCATTACACGAGAAGATTTTTTTGCCTTCCATGGACCTACACACTTTCTCTGGAATATTTCTGAGCACATGAGGCAGAATAATTAAGAGCTGAGGAGGTACCATGGGGGCACGGCTGACATTCCTGAAAAGTTTTGTTGTATTGAAAATTGCTATACGTCAAACACCTAATCAATTCAATTGCACTGATTTGGCACAGAATGGCAGTCAGAGCCACAGTTTTCACATTATGAACTGACTAGGTGTGACCTTGCACCCCTCTTCTCACCCAATGCTCTTGCATCCCCTGTGACCCAAATAGATAAGTAATACAGACAATTGAAAATGGTCAGATGGTAAAAGCAGTCAAGTTTTCCCCTTGTTTTTTGGGATTGACACTTGGAAAGATGCACGGAAGTTGTTGAGTCTTCGCAGAAGAGAAGTGTAACTGTCATCAACCTGCCACCAGGAATTATACGTCAACGCCTAGATTTACTACCAAATCTGGCTCGTCTCCCCCCAAGTCACAGATGTATTTATGTATTTTCCCTACTGAAGCACATTCACTTTTCTGAAACCCTGTTTAAGACCAGTCCTGGCAGCTTTACCCCTGTAAAGCTCGTTCAAGAGCCTTTAATAGTGAATGGAACTTCATTGTCATGCTTAAACACTGACTGTGTTACTACTGCAGAGATGAATCTCAAGTCTTTCCTACCTTTGGACCAGGAGTTCTTTTTAACCGTTGAACATGTTGTAACAGGAGTAGGTGGATTTTCCTCTTTAGATGACGCCTACAAAATAAACAATAAGCATATGATTTCCAACATCACTTATCATCAAGCCTTGAAAACGTATTAAAAGTCATGACCAAGTCATGAGGTATCGCATGAGGATCCTTAACTTTTAAAAAACATTCAAGCACAAGAAATCTCAACACATCATGTTTCATATGAACTTCTTATAGATAAAGCTCTGAAGCACAAAATGTTTAGAATATTGTCAATATAGGCTTAAGGTATCCTGTTAAAAGACAGTCTAGGAATACAAAACAAACAAATAAATTGAACAAAGCATTTCTTATACCCCCATTTCACTGGAGCGGAATGACCAAGGAAGCTCATTCTCTCATTCATACTATATGTGTATAATGTATAATATGTTTATAAGGTACAAAAAAATTAAAATTTAACATATTTTAATATGTTTAATATCACTAATGTCAATACATTCCTTTTATTTGCACCTCAATAAATCATTCCAGACTAAAAACCATGCACACAAGTCCAAACCACAGTGATTATAACTTCAAAACTTCATTACATGAACAGGAAAAATAAAGTGAATGAACTGGAATAATTTATAATGGAAGTGACTTCCTGAGTGTACTGCAAGTCTTCCGTGTTATCCACAACCATTCTGCAAACGTTCCGCAAGTATTCTGCAAACCTTGTGGGTGTATTCCATGGGGATTCTGTGGCCGCTTTTGAACACCTGTAAGGAGGAATGTTCGCGGAACGTTCATGGAAGACTTGCGGAATAAAAGGAACGGAACGTTTGCGGAAAGGACGGAACGTTTGCGAAAGGACTGCGGAACGTGAGGGAACACTGTCGGAAATTTTTTTCCGTGAACGTGCTTTTGAACATGTTCAAAAGCACATTCGTGGAAGATTTTGGCCTGACGGAAGAGGAGGAATACCTTCGGAATCGTACAGAAGGACACAGATGATGACTGAATGACTGAGGAACTACTGAGGATGACTATGGTTTTGCTTTCGCTAGTCTGCCACGCTCCAGTGAAATAGGGGTATTGATTTAAATAATAAGAATAATGTGCACAAAGATGGGTGTTCTCTCAAATTAGTTTATAGCTCAAGGGGTCCTTGCCTGTAAAAAAATTCGAGAATCCCTGATTAAACATGTAAAACAAGATGGAAAACGAATCTAAATAAAATCCATTTCATGCATTTACGTTTAAGGCCTCTGGTGAACACCCTTATCCATTTGAATTTGCTGTAACCTAAACCCTGCTTGAATCAGTCTCAGAATCTGATCAGTTCATTTGTTCATCATAACTTCAAATTTTAAAAAGCTATTACCTATAATCAGCTATTGGCATATAATATATTTGACTCTCATTTCACTCAGATGCACAACTGAGCAAGTTACACTGAAGGACTGTGTTCAAGTGGAGAACAGCTCTCTGGCACTGCAATCTGAATCGATGACTGGCCAATCATAAGTTGAACATCATAAAAATAAATAGAAACTTGAGCCCTACTAACCTACTTTCATGGACTTAAATGACTAGTGGGGTGGAGGGTGGGATTGACCTCAGTCCAGTATTGATTCAGAATGCTATAGTGAGCGACTGCAAAATGGCTACATACTAAATATAGGTAGAGAAACAGCAGAGCCAATGTTAGTTTGTCCCAGTTATACACTAATTTTTTTTTTCTGGTGTCTGACAACATGGAAAGGATCCCAATAAAGATACATAGGTCTGTGTACCATTACAGCAGTAAAGAAAGCCAAGTATTTTTCCATACACATTCGTGCCTTTTTTTGATGTAACATCCCATATGTTCTCCACACCACAAGCTGACTTAATCAAGATGAAGCAACTTCAAGACAATTATGACAATGCCAATTGTAAAAAGCACTGCAAAAATAAAAAAGAAGCAGCAGCACAGTGGAGTGGTGGTTAACACCGCCGTCTCACAGCAATAAGGTCCCAGCTTCCGTGTGAATTTTGCATGGGTTTCCTCTGGTTACCTTCCATAGTCCAAAAACATGCACATTATGCTGATTGGCGGTTCCAAATTGCCCTAGGAGTGAGTGTGAGTTTGAATGGTTGTACATGTGTTGACCTTGCGATATCCTGGCAAGCTGTTTAGGGTGTACCCCACCCTTACCCAGAGTCGACCGAGATGGCCAGCCTCCCTGCGCCATTAAGAAAGATTAAAATCTGCTTGTAAAATGAAACAATGATGAATTAAAGAATATATCACAGAATTTAGCTGGAACCAGTGCCTGAACAACCGTGACCACAAGGTCCACATTTCCTCAACAACCACCTCATCGCTTACATACGGATGGTGGTCCCCGTGTCCATCACACCGTAAATGACAAGATGGATTTAAACACAAACGAATGCCTGGGTCTCGTGTTCCCCAAAGTGTTATTTGGCACATTCATGTCACTATCATGATGGAAAAGATTTTATTATTTTCTCAGATTCTTTGTCTAGTTTGACTGCCTTACAGGGTAATGATTTTGATAACCCTACACTTTTAAAGATATCACAAAGGTGCCACGATCTCATTGAGGGCGGAAAAAATATAGTGTTTGCTTGGTGGCCCAGTCACGTTGGCATCAAAGGTAATGAAAAGTCCGATAAACTAGCGAAGGAAGCTCTTAATTATCGTGTTTCTGAGAACAAGGTCCCCGATACTGACGTAAAGTGTCATGTAAATAATTTAGTTTTTAGTGAGTGGCAGAGCCAGTAGGATGAAGAGACTAACAATAAACTCCATCTCATAAAGCCCGGTGTAAAAAAGTTTATATTCTTACTCAAGTAGAACGAGTAGAAGAGAAGTAGTAGTGCTGGCTAGGACCCGTATTGGCCACGCCTACATTACACATTTATTTATTGAACAGGGAGCCTGCGCCTGTGTGCGACACTTGCTCAGTCCCCCTGACTGTCAAGCACATTTGAATAGGTTGCACAGATCTCGCGGAGACGAGGTTCCAGCATTTTAACGTTAACAACCTGTACGATCTTTTTTACTAAATCTAATGCTTCAGTAATCCTGCGGTTTTTAAAAGATATTGAAATGTTTTATAAATTCTGAATTTTTGGTATAGTTAGCATGAATTCCATTGCTAGAGTGCTGCAATTCCGCCTAAAAAATAACAGACTTTAACTGTTGGTTGGAAATGTATAGGAATGCACATCCTTAGTCAGACTCGTTTTTATTAATATTACCTTTTCATTTTTCAGTTGGGTTTTACGTGAAAATTGATTGTTTGGAGAAAATGATTTGGTTTACCTTAGTTTCATTAATCATTTGCGATTTGAAATTGAATCTTAGTCATTGTACTTAATATAAAATAACCATGTTTGGCACAATATAACACACTATATGTGTTGAAAGTGCCGTTAACCGTCATTCATTCATTCATTCATTCATTCATTCATGTCACTGCCACACAGTCATAAACACCTCTGATAAAAGGCATCAACAATATCATAACTGTCAGGCTCTGCACAAGGTGAGAGACTAAAACAAACAATAAAAACAGGGGTAGAAGCAGTCTTATCCTGAGGGCTTGATGCTCCATGGAGACTACATTAAGATTTAGACCAAACTTGTCCTTTCGATGCCTGACAACAGTAATAACTAACCTGCTCAAGATTTAATTTCGAGAACTACTGCAGAAAATTCTCAGCACATTTCAGCGCAGATAACAGACCACTTTTATAAGTGTTGCCATCAAACAACCAGGGAAGTCACTGAATGCACCTGTGGCCAATTAGGAGACCTATTTATATGCGTTCTGTGTGTTTTTCCAACAGACAGAAGCGAGCAACAGCATCGAGATCTGGGCGCCGTGTACGTCTGTGTGCGTAGCATATATGGGTTCTTACAGTAATAAGTCCATGGAGGGTTCTTAACCTACAGTTGTGACTGAGGTCTTTAAGGTGATCTCCTGGGGAACCCTTAACAGTGCAGAACCATGTTTGTGTCACAGACACAATGCGAGGCTGAATGTATTATTTGGGAATAAAGTGCTCTTGTTCAGCGCTATGGAGATCCCAGAAGTCTCCATGGGGTTCGATCCTTTGAATTATTAGCTCTCTTTCTGGAAAACTGAAATTCAGTGAGAACTTAAGACCATACTGGATACAGGGGTAACCGCAGAGTCACGCAGCAACTGGAACAACCGGGGATTAACCGGGGATTTAGCTCAGTTGGTAGAGCGTCCGCTTTATCCTCCGGTAGGTCGGAGTTCGAATCCGGCCGCGTCATACCATAAGACGTTAAAATTTGGCAGTTGTTGCTTCCTGCTTGGCGCTCAGCATCAAAAGGATAGAACAACGCAATAACTGGCGCTGCACAGTGGCGACAGGTGCCTAGCGCACAAAGCAAATTTCAATGTATGTAATGTACTTTGACAATAAAGAGTTGTGAAATTGTGAAAAAAAAAAACAACCCGGTGGTCAACCCAGTCTGACCGGAGGGCTGAATTCTGTGTGAACTGTAGAAGTCGGGTGTCTTAAATTCAATGTTTGTCCCATGTCTCGCATTCACAAACCGCTCATTTGATGACAGATGGTTCAATGTTATTTTTCAGTGGATTTACCGAAATGATATTAGCTCTTCACCATTCCGTGTACATGTGAATGGGAATGTTTGTGACACTGAATGGGAAAATCATGGATAAATCACCAGCTGTAGTTTTGGGCTGCAGGATTGTAAAGTGATTTGAGGCTAGAAATATAGCTTTTTAATTTGTTTTATATCTGATTATATAACTTTTTTTTCCCTGCTAAATCATCTTGTCCTGTATTATTAATAAATGCAAAGTGTTTTGTTTTTTTGAATAATTTTTCCATCGGGATTTCATGGGAAACTAAGAATCAAACTGCTCCACTTTCCCCGAGCCTGATTTACAGACTCACAGGCGGATGAACACAATGTTTGTGCTGTAAACAGACTCGAAGCTTTCACATTGCTGCACCACTTGGTGTTCAGGCGGGGTGATCCTGAGTGTGACTCCAATTTTCTCAAAACTGGATCATGGCTTGTGTGGAGACTCAAAGGCATGTAAATCAAAAACTAAAAGGTAACTACAGTCTGTTTTTGTGTATTATTCTGAAGTATCGCTTCTTTCAAATACAATATTAATCTTTCAATTTTGACCTTTAGCCGTGATTTTTCCCTGCAGCGTCACAGGTATAAGAGCTTGTAAATGTGTGAATATGTGGATAGATGTAGAGGTGTGTAGTATATAGGATGTGTGTGTGTGTGGTTGTATGTACATGTACATCCATGTACATGCTTAGTACAGTTCCTTAGTTGTTTCTTGTACATTTTATTTTTATAATTGTTGTGAAACTGATTTTCATTGTTCATACAACAGTTGACAATAAAGACCTTTTTATCTTTATCAGGAACACTTCCACTCCTCATGGACAATTCTCCACCCACAATGTGTCCACCACTATCTCCTGACATGATCATCTTCTTCTTCTTCTTCTTCTTTCGGCTGTTCCCTTCAGGGGTCACCACAGCAAATGATCTGCCTCCATCTCTCCCTATCCTCTACTCTTACTCCAACGACCTTCATGTCCGCCTTCACCACATCCATAAATCTTCTCTTTGGTCTTCCTCTAGGCCTTCTGCCTGGTAGTTCTAACCTCAGCATCCTACTACCAATATACTCACTATCCCTCCTCTGTACATGTCCAAACCATCTCAATCTAGCCTCTCTGACTTTGTCTCCAAAACATCTAACATGTGCTGTCCCTCTGATGTGCTCATTCCTGATCCTATCCATCCTCGTTACTCCCAAAGAGAACCTCAACATTTTCATCTCTGCTACGTCCAGCTCTGCCTCCTGTCTTTTCCCCAGGGCCACTGTTTCTAACCCATACAACATCGCTGGCCTCATCACCGTCTTGTACACTTTTCCTTTCATTCTTGCCGATACCTTCTCATATCACACCGGACACTTTTCTCCATCCATTCCAATATCTCCTGACATGATAATGTATAGTAATGACTTGCAACAGCAGTTACAACATCCAAGATCTTCCCGGAAGTGGGGGCTGACAAATTTCATTTTGATCAAAAGAGCAAATTAACTGCAAATTCTGGACACTTTTCTGATTTGCTTCATACTTATTCCCAGTGCCTTATTATAATATGAGAAATCTACACACATGTGCTTCTTTTAGAAGTCAAAGCCAGACAGCTGTACATCTGTGCTAATGATGTAAATCCATTCAACTGACTGATGGAGGTGACATGTTTACCTCCAGTCTGTCTGCAGCAGGCGTCTCTGCTTTCGGAATTGCAGTTTTCTTTAAGAAGAGATGTTTTGGTGTCGCATTCTTCTTCCTGTTTGTCTGAGAGTAATCATCTTCACTAAAATGGGCACTGCAAACACGGTAATCTGCAACGCGAAGTTTTTGAATAGGAGTGTTTACATCCTTTTGTAGCACAATAAGCCATAACTTCAGCAGGTCTATGTTGCCTAGAGGCAGTCTGTGAAAACTTAAAGACGCACTGCGTCTCATTTTGTTGCTACAATTCGGAAAGACGCAAGAACGAACCATTATTTACAGAAGAATATTTGGAAACCAACGAGAAACTTTAGGATCACAGTAAGCCACGCTTTACGTTCTACACACTATTGTCTTCCTGCAACAACTCGCATCACGCGAGATTTCATAACGAGACTTCGTCTTCTTCTTCGTCTTGTTTTGGTTGTATGGTGCTTAGCCGCCACCTACTGGACGGGAGGGTGAACTACATAGAAGTAATAAAGAATAAAGTTGTAATACAGTATTAATGTACTAGAATGAAGTCCTAATGTTATGAAAGTGGAGTCAAAATGTAAGGGGAGAAAAAAGGTACATTATCTAACATAAAAAAGGGCAAGATGAGAGCATACTGCACGTTCTGATACTTATAATATGGTGCTGATGTGTCAAAAACTACAAATTCAACGATGTCCTTGGTTGGCCTCATATTCTTTGAGGACTCCAGTTTCCTCCGACAGTCCAAAGACGTGCATTAGGCCAGTAGGGTGTTCCAGTTGTGTTTGTTTGCCCTGTGATGGACTGGAGAGCTGTTCAGGTTGGACCTGGCCTCCACCAAGAGTCAGTTGAAGCCTCCCCTCAGAGAATCAGTTGAAGCTCGAGCCTACCTTCAGCCCTAATGAGATTAAGTAGCTCAGCAAATAAGTGACATCTCTCATTTTTATACATTATTAGTTCTAGAAGTTCTTTCTTGGAATCTGAGACCCTCAACCCCAGTGGGATTAACTGAAAGGTGTAAACTGTGCTTCTTGCCAGGAGTTGGCCTGGGTAATTTGTGACGAACCTCAGAGTTGTGAGGCTGGAGAGACTGTTGGGGACAGATGCCTTGCAGATAAGGAGAATAGTAGTGGGATATGGCAAACTTTCTGCATTTACACACACACACACACACACACACACACACACACACACATATGTATATATATAGATATATATATATATATAATTATATATATATATATATATATATATATATATATATATATATAGAGGATTTTCTGAGTAGATCCTTCCGTAGGAGAGTGCTCAATACTTTTTGGTAGAGCAAATAACAAAACAAAAAAATTTTAATATATATATATATATATATATATATATATATATATATATATATATATTCTATAATCACCTGAAGAGAGAGGATGGTTTCACCACCCCTCGAAACAGATCTGTAGTGATAAATGGAGTTTCAATAGAAAGTCTTTGTCCTGTCCTTTTTTTTATTACATATATATATAATGTTCTTGTTTTCCTTTTTGCTTTTCCCCTTTCTCGAGAGTCGCCACAGCGAATAATCTGATTCGCACATTTGATTTGGCATAGGTTTTTACGTCGGATGCCCTTCCTGACACAACGCTTTAGCAAGACAGAAACACGCTGACGGCTTTGCAGCTCCTCTTTGCAAAAGTCAGCAATGGTTCTTTACATGAACCTCTCACCCTAGACAGTGAGAGACATGGCTCGCCTTTGATAACCCAGTTATCTGCACTGGGGGGGGGTGTATGTATATATATATATATATATATATATATATATATATATATATATCCTGAGAACAGGTGGCAGCAGAACGAACAAGATGGCGGAACAGAGTCTACGAGGGACTGTCAAAAGCAGAAGCCAACCTCATTGCCAGAGCTAATGCGTGGAGAGCCAGGAAAAAAATCTGACTCTCATCCAGCATCTGATATTCTGATATTCACAGCTGAGATAAGTGTGGCAGGCTCTGTGCATCTCGCATTGGCCTTCTGAGTCATCGATGATGATGTGTCAGGATGCGATGTTACCTATGGTCTTTACATATATCTCGAGTATGTGTTTGTGTGTGTTGGTGTGTGTGTGTGTGTACATACATACATTTAATTCCTATTCATTTATTTTGCATATAACCAAAGATAAACGAAGAATAAAGACTGTAACACAGGATGAAAAGCTCAAAAACGTATCATTTAATTCCAAAGGGCCTTTAAAGTTTTTTTTCACACACATGTAAATGAGCCTTCGTGGGGCTGAAAATGTTTATTTCATTGTAGAATCTTACTAAACTTCTCCGGACAGCTGGTCAGTCATTGTTCTTTAGGACGTGTCTTGTCATGGTCCTGACTTGGTTTTAAACAGTATACACATGATGAACAGAGCGGACTGCAGTGTATCGTTCATCCTTTGTGCACTCTGGAGAGTCCATAAATTAGCTTTTACGTTCACATTCATGCTCTTCTTGAGCTCGACTAAGCTTTCCACACCCCTGACACACTATTAAAGATGGTTTGCCTGCGTGCTCCTGTTCGGCATGCATCTGAAAACTGATGATGTCATCGACCCAAATTGGAAGTGTTTTAAATTTATTTTGATGGTGGTCACGTGGATGACACTAAACACAGCAGAACAGTTTTTTTGTGTTGAAGGACAGAACAGAAGTGTGAGGCCTCGGTCTCACACGGCATACACCACACCAGAAGTTTACCCTCACCGTCTTTCTTTCAAACTGTAAACAGGTCTTCATCAGAGTCAGAACCCGTGGCCTCTTCTTTTAACCATGGCTCCCATTTATCTGAACTGTCTTTACTTTCAGAGGACTTCTTTATCTCCTCCTCCTCTTCCTCCTCTTGGCTTGCTTCATCATCACTTGATAAATAAGACCCATCCTTTTCAATAAACATCTCTCTGCACTCATGATCCGATGGCATAATCTGAACCGTGACCTGCAGGACACAGAGAGTCTCTGCTAAGGACGCATGGCATAAAAAGGAAAAAATATCAATTTAAATCATATACTTTTCTATAAAATGATATCTCATAGGGCAGTGGTGGCCTATGATAAGGTGCTGGATCACCGATCCCAAGGTTGGGGGTTCAAACCCCACTCAGAACAGGTTGTCAGTGTCCCCCCACTGCAGCTCATTGGGTTATCAAATGCCGGCCGTGTCTCTCACTGTCTGTGCTGAGAGGTTCATGTAAAAGAACCATTGCTGACTTTCGTAAAGAGCAGACTGCATCACTGTCAGCGAGTTTCTGCCCTGTGATGGTCTGGCGAGCTGTCCAGGGTGTACTCTGCCCTCGCCCAAAGTCGGCTGAGATGAACGCCAGCCTTCCCGCGACCATAATTGGGATAGAGCAGTTCAGAAAATGAATGAATGACGTCTCATTAGAAGCAGTATTGTTAACCACACAATATTCTAATATGTCTGTGCATTAAGTGTAGCTGATCACATATACACACTTCCTCATCTTCTTCCTGCTTCAGTGCATATCCATCTTCATTATTAAAACTTTGTGTAGGTCCAGCTGATGGTGACTGACTCCTCCAGTTTCTGTAGAAGCCACTGCTCTGCCAGTCCTGTATGATTGCAAACAGTGTCTCATTGCAGTCAATGTTGATGCAGCACTCCTTCTTACAGACCCTGCAGAACGGGGAACGCTCCAGCAAACTCTGTGTTTTCACCAAAACTTCACGACTGCTGGAAAAAATAAGGCTCATTGCACTCAGTCAGATCTCTCATGTATTTGGAATAATTTACAAATATGCACAAAAGTGAGATGGATGTTGATGAATAATCCCAGAGACTTTCATTCGTAGGGTCTAATCAACTGTAGAACTGGATTTTATGATGAGTTGTGAGAACTGAAACTAAGCCAGTAAGAGTTGCCCAAAGGGTGTGGGTTCAGCAAACGTAAATAAATAAACATTATCTGGTCTCTGTGCTTGGAATAAAGTGTGAAAGTCTGCATAAACCCTATAGTACTGTGAAGCATGGTGGTGGTGGTGGTGGTAGTATAATGTTGAGGAATAATCAGCAAACAGAAAACTCATCCAGGGAATCAGAGATACAGACACAAAGCAATTCCAAAAACAATGTTTTCAGTGCTCAAGTAGCCTCATACAGTGAGTATAGAAAATAATTATTCCTCCTTTCTATTTACTTACCCCCCAGCAATACTTTGGGGAACCATCTTTTGCAATGATTACAACCATGAGTCTGTTCTGATACTTCTCTACCAAGTTTCCACAGCTTGACTGTTCAGTATTTGGCCACCCTTCGTTATAGAAATGTTCAATCTCAGTCAGATTGGATGGTTGGTGAACTGAAATCTTTAAATCATTCCACAGATATTCAGTAAATACAATCAGTTTCTCTCTCGTTCAGTCACTGTGCGGTCAACTTTGGCTCATTGTCCCTTCTTCCTAGTTGCTCCATCTGTTTTTCCCTCTATCTTGGTATGTACCCCAGTACGTGCTACAGAAGAACATCCCATAAAAGGATGCTACCACCTCATGCTTTACTATAGATATGGTGTACTTAGATGGTAAGTACTGGCTTCCTTCTGCCATGAAGGTGGAAGTAGGGAGGAGGAAGGTGCAGCTCACCCCCACCCCTCATCCGCACACATTGTACCTGCTCGTTCTGGAAATGAACCAGTGACCTGTTGGTCTCAAAGCCGCTTCTCTAATCATTAGGTTCCTTCATCAAACTTCCTATTTGGTACACCTATATTAGACTAACGCCGCGAGCAATACACAGACACTTCACCATAGTATTGCCATATAAATTTCTCCCATGGAAAAAATTTTTTCACCAGATACCGTAGCTGTACGATTATTAGCTGCAAAACCTTGAATTAACTGATGGTTAATCTTAACATTTGCTGGTAAATCACCGAATCAATTTCCCAATGAATAACCAAATTCCTCAGAACTTTATAGCAGAGTAGGAACATCCAGAGTGACGGACGGGCGATGCAGCCTATCCAGCTGGTCCGTGAGCACCAGAGAACTTTTCAATTATCTGTGACACACATCTTAGCCATCCAAGAGACGAGAGACTGTTGGAAAGGGCTTAGCAAGACAAAAACACTTTTAAAATGGAGTTTGTTTTTGAAATCAATTTCCAGAGAGATTATAAAATCAACAAATCAAAAAGTTAAACAACGCACTGGGCAGGTAGAATATGTGGAGCTGTACTACTTTACAACTTCAAATTTCATCATCAGTAAGGGTAAACTTTTGCCTGGTGTTTCAGCAGTGATGCGGCCCAGCTAAAAAAAAAAAAAAGAGTTAGAAATACCATTTTGCTTATATTTCATATTTATCTAATAAGCTTACATTATCCATAATTTGCATGCCAGTAGGTTTCCAGAGGAATAAAATCCATTTTCTGATTTGATAGCGTTGTGTTTCTCATTCATTCATTTTCTGAAGCACTTAATCCGAATTAGGGTTGCGGGGGAGGCTGATTCCCATCTCAACCAAATCTGGTCAAGGGTAGAGTACACCCTGGACAGCAGGAAAGCATGCCAGGCCATCACGGGGCGGAAAGATGCTGACAGCTATGTAGCTCCTCTTTACGAAAGTCAGCAATGGTTCTTTTACATGAACCTCCCAGCACAGACAGTGAGAGACACGGCCGGCCTTTGATAACTCGGTTATCTGCACTGGGCGTGTTGTATTTCTCCTTTCCCAAATCTCTGTGACTGTTTTTTTCCCCCCTGAATTGTTGCTATGACCTTGTTGATAATCTTTCACGTCGTTGTAAGAACTTGCAGTTTGTTCCAACTAAAACAGCATTTCTTCTGCATGTCATCATTTCAGACTGCAAAGCAACGGCGTGAATATTTTGAGGGTTTGATTGTTTTCTATACTCACTGGAAAACAACTAAAAGTCATTTTTAAATTATTTTTATTATTGTTTTCACAATATTAAAACAGTAAATTTCTTAGAGATATTTTTTTCCCTTACCGAAAAACAATAGATCCTTGAGGAGTCAAAGGGCTCTTAACTGCTGAGAGGGAAAATCATTTTTGATGCTTCAGAATCTACAACGAAGTTTCGTATCCTTAATGGAAGAGGAGTGTAGCTGTCGTCAACATGCTTCCTGGTATTACAGTAAACCCCCGCCCATCCGCGGTTCACCGGTCGTCGGCCCACATGCTCGCGGATTAGCAGCAGACCCAGAAATGACTGACACATGATTCAAATTTAGCCAATGGCTGAGAGCTTTTGTTTCTCCCTCTTGCTGATTGGTTGCAGATGATGTGTACACCACGGATACATTTTAATACGTAGATTCCCTACCCAATCCGTCTTGTGTACCCTCATTCATAGACGTGTTGATGTATT
This sequence comes from Plotosus lineatus, assembly GCA_024760905.1. Taxonomy (NCBI): domain Eukaryota; kingdom Metazoa; phylum Chordata; class Actinopteri; order Siluriformes; family Plotosidae; genus Plotosus; species Plotosus lineatus. The sequence continues at coordinate 34,008,526 of CM045745.1, read as the reverse complement.
TTCCGAACTTAGGCACATTTCACGCTACCGGACCCCTTTTTAAGAACAGCAGGGAGGGCAGCCTTGTCCCTGATCTGTAGGCTGCATCACGATTCTTCAGTATCGAATGGAATGCTGTTGCTGTACACGGACACGTAGTGCGTTAATATTGCACAGTGAACCCTAATTAGGAATAAGTGGTGCCAAAAAAGAATGAATATTGCAGAGTGACAAATCAGAAGTTTATCTTACCTTTAAACCACGATTTATCTTCCACTGCTGAACATCATGTGACTGGAGTAGGTTAGGTGTATTTTCCTCTTTACACGAAACCTTCAAAATAAACATTAAGTATGTTACCTGCTATCTTTAGTTTTTATCAATCCTTGTCCTGAAGAAACTTAGCACGTGTCCAATACATAAACGAGTACAGGGCCGACGCTCACGCATGTATACATCCTGCCATGGGCACATATATTTATCAAAAATCAACGGCTAAAGCAGCTGCGTCTAGGACTTCTGTTATTCTTTACTGAGGTCAGCGGGTTTCTTGCAGACTACACGTTTGTTTGTTTCTTGTCACACTTCAAATAATGGAAACTCTGGCTATAATTTTCAGGGACCAGTTCAAATTCCAACTTATACTTTTGCATAACATAAACTACCTGCTGCATATGAAGCAGAATAATCAGTTTAGGACGGTAACACAATCGGATCATCCTCTCCCAAGGACAACATTCTCAAGCAAAGAGAAAAATAGCCAACAAGGAAGGGGAAACGCCTTCCTATACACACCGACTTACTTACTTACTGACTGCCTGTTACGCCGGGTGGCACATAGGGCAGCAACAAACTTCCTCCACTCATCGCGGTCATCCGCCATCTGTCTCACTTGTCCCCACGATTTGCGAACCGTTTTCATTTCGGCTTCCACTGTACGCCTCCATGTTGTCTTCGGCCTGCCCCGACGTCGTTTCCCCTCAGGCGTCCACAGTACGAATGTAGCACAGTACGAAGAAGAGAATCTCGTTCCCGGTGTAACACGTGACCGACCCAGGTCCATCTTTGTTTCTTGATTGTTCTTGACACATGCTCACTGTCACACCATTCCATGAGAACATCGTTTGCGATTTTTGAAGGCCAGAAGATTCTTAGGATTCTGCGTAGGTTCTTTGTATGGAAAATATTTACTTTGTCTACGTCAGCATCAGTCATCCGCCAGCACTCAGCACCGTAAAGAAGATTTGAGATGATGCAGCTCTTATACAGTTTCAGCTTTGTTGCTACACTGTATTTCGAGGATTTCCACATGTTATTCAGCATCCAAAAGGCTGTCCTGGCTTTGGTCAATCTGCTCTTGATATCCTCGTCTGCACCTCCTTCTTTAGTGACGATACTGCCCAGGTAGGAAAATTTGTCAATATACCGAAGGTTATCCTCTCCAAGAGTAATGGGGTTAGGGTTGGGGATGTTCAGAGCCAGTACTTCAGTTTTCTCTGTGTTGACTCTTAATCCCACCTGAGATGCAAAGGATGGAAGCCTGTCCGTCTTCTCTTGGAGGCCCTTATGCGAATGAGCAAGGAGAGCTAAGTCATCAGCGTAATCAAGATCTTCAAGGGTTGTCAGCAAAGTCCAACTAATTCCTCTCTTCTTGTCCTCGGTTGTGCGGCACATGACCCAATCAATCAAGAGGTTGAAAAGCAAGATTGATAGGACACAACCCTGACATACTCCCGTTTTCACCTCAAACATAATGTTGCTGCTACCAACACAGCAAGAAAAGCCATCGTAATAGCTCTTGATGACGTTCCTGAGAGTTTCAGGAACGCCATAAGCCTCTAGGATCTTCCAGAGGGTGTCTCTGTGTACGCTATCAAATGCCTTCATAAAGTCAATGAAATTTATGTACAGCCCTCGTTGCCACTCGGCACATTGCTCAATGATATTCCTCAGAGCAAATATGTGGTCCACACAGCGCCTCCCTTTATGAAATCCAGCTTGGTTTTGGCGAAGATGACTGTCTACTGCACTGCATATTCTATTGTAGATGATTTTGCCAAGAATTTTTCCTGGAACCGAGAGTAGAGTTATTCCTCGCCAGTTGTTGCAGTCAGTGAGCGTTCCTTTCTTAGGAATTTTGATGATTATCCCTCGCTTCCAGTCTGTTGGAACATCGCCACAGTTCCATATGGCTTCAAAAACATCGAAGAGGATCTTTGCTGATAAGGTTGGGTCTGCCTTGAAGAATTCCGGGCATAGTAATCAGGCCCTGGTGCCTTCCCCGGTGTGTGTATACACACCGACACACCACGGGAAACCTGTATGCAAAATTTCAGAATAATCCACCCAGCAGTTTTTTGAGAAATAGGCCGGGAAAATGTGTAAGTTTGAGGTCATTGTACCAAAGCCAAAGGTCAAACAGGACAAGTGAGAAGCCCATGCACACCTACACACTTGCATGCAGAATTTCTGAATGATCCACCCAACAATTCTTCAAAAATATCCCAGACAAAATGGCGGCAGTTACAGCAACAGCAATGCGGATGCACGTGGATCTCTTTAATGAAATAACCACAGCTGAGGAAAATTAGCTTTCAGATCATCCCTGATCTAACTGTTCTTATGAGGAAATGAATACTTCATCAATAACACCAACTCCTCAAGCACATCCTCTGCTCCTAACTCCAACCGCTTCTACTGCTGCAGAATCATCTGAAATTTTTCACCTTTTTCAAGGCAGTATTCCTCGATAAAACCAAGTCGGTGTAACTATGGCGCAATAGACGAGGCTAAAATCAATCGGGCTTCTCAACAGTGTTGGTGTAATCAAGCCAAAGCTCAATAAGATCTAAATTCATATCCCAAGAGTCAGAGTTAGTAGCTGAGGATCGGTCTGACAGAACCCATGCCTTCGGCTGCTACCCGACTCCCACTGCACCGGACCCCTATAGCCCCTCCCACAGGAGGTGGGTCCATAAGAGGGTGCCTCATTTTCAGGCTGGACCCAGGCAGGCTCCATGGGAAGAAGCCTGACCACCAGGTGCTCAACTCACTCTCTTTTAAAACATTTATAGATATTTTTGCTGATTTTCATGAGAAAACAACAAAAACAAACTCTTTTTTAACTTCTCTAAATGTTTATTTGCGAGCACATCATGCTTACTGTTTGTGTTGCGCATGCATGGCGTTCTAGGGAGCATTCAAATTTCTATCGGCGCAGACACCACAATCTTCTTTAAATTACAAATTTGAATTAGAAATAGTGCAGGCAGTGCAGGAAAGAATTTCAAGAGTAACTAGTGACAGAAGGGTATCTACAAAAGTGAAGGGAAAAGTAATGAGGGCGGCTCCAGTGATGGGCGGACCACCACCCAAACCACCAGATTCTTTCTCCTCCACGGAGGGCATGTTGATGGGATTCCAGAGCTCCTCAAAGTATTCCTTCCACCTCCCGACGACATCCCCAGTCGAGATGAGCAGCTCCCCACTTCCATTGTAAACACTATTCGATGAGAACTGCTTCCCCCTCCTGAGGGATCGGATGGTGCCTCAGAACCTTTTTGAGGCAAACTGATAGTTTCTTTTGCATCAGCGACAGCTTGAGTTGCCGGTACCTGTCCGTTGCCTCAGGACAAACACGGATCCGATAGGAATACATTTTCAGCTGGACGACCCACTTTGACGCAGGTATCCACCTACAGGTTCGGCGGTTACTGACACAAAAGGCACGGATGACTTCCGGCCACACGTATGGGCTGCTGCTTCAACAAGAGGCATGAAACATGGCCCATTTGGAGTCCATCGATCCCACCTACTTTTGGATGTGGTTGTAAGTATTCCAGTGGTGAGAGATAAAGGCCACTCTGACAGGAGACTCCGGCAAACTTTCTGAGGAGGACACACTTGGGCCTGACACTTCTGGAGGGCAGCCTCCCCAGGCATCGGAGCCAGCTCACCACCAACTGACAGCCCCATCATGAATATTTCCTGAAAAACGTAGTGTTCCTTATGTTCCTTAACCAAGCCGTATTATTCAGTTCATTTAGTCTCTACTTGTTCATCTAATCCAGGACTTCTGTCCATTTTATACTGAGACACGTTTAAAAAGATTGAGAAGGCAAATCAAAGTCTTGTTTATTCTTCCCTGAACTTACCTCTGGAGGATTCTGGGGTTTTGAGAACCTCCTCTAGACGCTTTTCGCTGCCTCTCCTTTTCGCGGTGTTCGTCTGTCTTCCTAGACTCTCGTCTTCGTTTCTTTTGCAGGTCGCGTTCTTCCTGTGTTATCGCGGCCCTCGCCTCTCTCTTTCATTGACGCTCTTTCTCCCGGTCTTTATCCGTAAACATTTTCCTTCGAACTCTTACTCACTGACGCCCACGTTCCCGTTCCTCCTCTGTGATTGTTTTTTTTGTACCTTAGCCCTTCGCTCCATTTCCTTTTGCCTCTTTCTTTCTTCCTTTCGCTTCCAAGTCAAAATTCTCTGTTTCTTCGCCTTATGTTTATTTTCATTACAACTCATATTGCTGCGAAACAAACCACTGGTCCATACAGTTGCACTTTAACGAGGTCTTCAATGTTTTTTTTTTGTTTTTTTTTGTTTTTTAATTACTTGCTGTTTTTTGGCAGATATTTTTGGAAAAACTCAAACATTTCATCTCCAAACTCAAGGAAAATTGCTTTTATTTCATTCGGGACACATGCACCCTCGATTTTTCCACTGTTCGATCTATTGATTCCTGGTGGTGGGCCTGGCGTGGACACGGGACAACCATCTAAAATGAAATGGATGGGTTAGTTCCTTCTACAAGAAACCTTATTGGATGATCTGTGAGCTGGCTGGGACACAGGACAACCATGCAAAATGAAGCCAATGGCTTCTATATCCAGGCAAACTTATTGTGTTGCCTGAGGTGGACACGGACGGACACGGGACATCCAAAGTGAAGTCGAGGGGGTTCTGCAAGTGGATGGAAACAGTGCATGTATAGGAACCATATTTCAAATGATGGGTCTCTGCCACGGGCACAGTCAGCTCCGTTAAAAACAACAAAAACAAACTTTCATGTCCCAGTTCACCACGGTTCAATTAGATACACGCTGCTATCTTCCTGCAACCCATCAACTCACGTGAGATTTCATAGCGAGATGACCGCTGGCCTTTCTTCTCCTCGTGTTTTACTGTTATGGTACACAAGCGCCACCTGCTGGACGCGACTGTTAAATGAAAACTTGCTCAAAGGGGGAAATTTACTGAAGGTACCAGACACACACACACACACACACACCATGCTATTAAAAATAAATAAATAAATAACCGCGATTCGCAGCCGAGTCTGAAGCAGCCAGGATGAGGATCAGTACCTCCAAGTCCGAGGCCATGGTTCTCAGTCGGACAAGGGGAGAATGCAACCTCCGGGTCGGGAATGAGGTCCTTCCCCAAGTGGAGGAGTTTTAAGTATCTTGGGGTCTTGTTTACGAGTGAGGGAAGGATGGAGCGAGAGATCGACAGACGGATCGCTGCAGCCTCTGCTGTTAAGCGGTGCCTGTACCGGTCCGTCGTGGTGAAGAAGGAGCTGAGCCGCAAGGAGAAGCTCTCAATTTACCAGTCGAGCTACGTTCCAACCCTCACCTATGGTCACGAGCTTTGGGTAATGACCGAAAGAACAAGACCACGGATACAAGCGGCTGAAATGAGCTTCCTTCACCGGGTGGCGGGGTACTCCCTTAGAGATAAGGTGAGAAGCTCCACCATCCATGGAGAGCTCGGAGTAGATCCGCCGCTCCTCCGCATTGAGAGGGGCCAGTTGAGGTGGCTCGGGCATCTGGTCAGAATGCCCCCCGGACGCCTCCCTGGTGTGGTGTTTCGGGCATGTCCAACCGGGAAGAGACCCCGGGGTCGACCTAGAACATGCTGGAGGGACTATGTCTCTCGGCTTGTCTGGGACCGCCTCGGTGTCCCCCTTGGGAGAGTTGGAGGAAGTGGCTGGGGAGAGGGACGTCTGGACCTTTTTGCTAAGGTTGCTGCCCCCGCGACCCGACCCTGGACTTAGTGAAAGATGATGATGATGATGATGATGATAAATAAATAACCTGAAAACCATTGAAGATTCATTCATTTCTTGAGGGACTGGAGCATATCTCAGCCAACTCAGGGCAAAGGCCTAGTGCACCCTGACTAGGATGCCTGTCCGACACGGAGCCAACACATGCAACCATTCACACTCACACCAAGGGGCAATTTAGAATAGCCACGCCTGACGTGCATGCCTTTGGACTGTGCAGGCAGTTTATTTCCTACAACAAAACAGTAAAGTTTACATTTTCCTTTTGGGTGGATATCGATTTCATATGAGGTCTGGTACCTGATTTAAAGAAGAAAAAAAAAAAATCCAGATTGGCCTGATTTAGGCCAAGTCAGAGCTAAATGTTGGTAGATGGAAATACAGTAGATTATAAATGATGAATCCCTACTAATGCACATGGTGGGGTGGTGTAGTGGGGCCAGCACATCCACCTCACAATCAGAATTTGCGGTTGGGTTTGGGTGTTTGTGAGGGTTTTCTCCCACAATCCAAATACATGCACATGGAGGTGAACTTGCTCTTATTTATCTCCAAATTGCTCTGAGGTGTGACTGTGACTGGTTGCGTGTTGCCTGGCAGTAATGTGATGAGCTGTTCAGGGTGCACCCCACCTTTGCATGTTAGCTGAAATAGGCACCAGCCTGCCCATGATCCAAGGATTAAGCTATTCAGCTCAGATTGAGTTTTTAAAGCTGCTTAACTGAAGCGAGGTTTGTGGGTTGTGTTTTTTTTTTTTTTTTTGTGTGTGTGTGTGTTAGGTTTGTTTTTTCCATCTTCTTAATTACTTTATCATTGTGTAATTTTGTGGTGGCCTGGTGGTGTAGGGCACTGGATTGCTGATCCTAAGGTTGGGGGTTCGAGTCCCACTCTCCACAAGGTTGTTATTGCCCCTCCCCCCAACCCCCCAGTGCACTAACTGGGTTATCAAAGGCGGGCCATGTCTGTCACTGTCTATGGTGCGAGGTTCATGTTAAAAGAACCATTGCTGACTTTCGTAAAGAGGAGCCGCAAAGCCGTCCGCGTGTTTCTGTCCCTTGTTAAAGGATTATGTCAGGAAGGGAATCCGACGCAAAAACCTACGCCAAATCAAACGTGCGAATCTCTCCCAAATCTCATTGTGTAATTTTCCTCAAAAATGGTCTACTCAGTGTTGCAGGGCACATGTAGGAATTTCACAAATGGTTTTCAAACCAGCTTCTGTGTTTCTGAACAGCTGGTGACAGGTGATGCGAACCTGGATTTGCAACAGGGTTTATGGTGAGAATCCCTTTAATCCCTTTGAACCCCTCCCATCTTCAGCAGGTCTGAAGGATTAGCAGCAGTCTGATAAAGATGTGCATTTCTCCTCTCTGTGCATCAACACTGCAAACCAGTTACTGCCCAAGACTTCAGAAAAATCGCTTTAGCTTTGGCCTGTTTGTGTTTTTGATACGCAGCCACTCTCGGATAAATCTGTTTATTATTCCTTCGAGATATTTCAGTTCTGCTGGCTGGAAAGCCATGAAATCATTCTTGGTGGGTTTTTTTTCTACAAACCAAAATTCTTGCATCTCCACCATGAAATAAATTGAAGGATTACTGCACGAAATTCTCACAAGCAACAGCAACAAAATTGTTTACTCTGAAAAGATATTGAATGAATAATAAAATAATATTAGAATCCCCCAAAAATATTAATTTGTAAAGGCACTGAGGCAGAACAACCCCTTGACCAAGTCATGAAGTATCGCCTATCATACTTCAACTCAATCTGGTTTGGGTTGCCATATCCAGTACAATCCTGTATATCTGGTCTTTTGAAAACAACATGAAGGAAAAGTGTAAAATCTGAACACCTGTTCGAGTAAATCGAACTCGTCGCCGTGCTTTTAATTTGTATTTCACGCCCTGTTTACTCCCCTTTCATTCAGATTTATTTTTGTTTTCTGATTTCAGGTTAAACAAGGAATCACACTGCATGGATAAAAGAGAACAATATTCAACGTGACATGAGCGATGCATAGATGTTGTGTGGCTTGGGTTGAAATACAAGAATTTGGGAATCGGATATGCGATTGTTAAATGCCAATAAAATGGCCTTTTGGAATTCCTGTTGCACTTATGCAAAACTCAGATAAATAGCCAATAATAACCAAATATGAACGATTGAGTACCTCCTTAAAAAATATCCGATCACATAGATTT